>JAGKTI010001850.1:35268-52496 GCA_018397915.1 Birgus latro | reverse complement strand
ACAGAGAGAGGGGAGGTGTGAGCTGGGAGCAGGGAAGTGAAATGGCAGGGGAAAGAGCGACATGGAGGCGATTTGTTTGTGGCCACCCCGTGCAGGAATGAGGCGTCTGGCAATAGATAGATAGAAAGATAACAAACTAGTATTTAAGTAGCTATTCCCAGCACCAGAAATAGAAGGCATTAACATAGTAAACAGTATTAAATATATACCTAGGAATTACCATCAGCAACAGTGAAAGCTGCTTTGCGGACCACAAAACTATGCCAAGATAAAGCCAGAAAATTTGCCAACACAGCCTACTTAGTCACCTCAAAAGCTGCATCAGATTGCTATTAAGTAAAACCTGCTGGAAGTGCTTAATATTACCATCAATTCTGCACTCAGTAGAAGCCATCACATTCAATATAGAAGAAATAAAAACACTCCAAACAAATGAAAATCAAGTACAGTATGCCATGGAATACTAAAGGTGCCTATGTACACTGCTGTCTGCAATAAGGGGAGAAATTGGTCATTAGCATGCAAGTTCAGGGACTTCACCACAAAACTACCCTAGGCTACACCAAACATGTCCTCTCAGAAAGTGGAAATGACCTAATAAGAAACATATTTAACCACCAGTCTGAGAATAACTCGACAAGATGGATAAAGCAGCTAAAGACCTACCGACAAGAAGTTAACCTAACCATAGAAAACTTCAGGACTGTGTCACAACAAGAAAGCAAAGACACAGTAAAATTAAGAAACTCAGAAATTTAGAGGCAGGCATGTAGTAGGTGGTGGCAACCATCATTCACTCACTTGATGTAGTGCTGCCTGCTCCTTCCTTAGCCTTTATCATTCTTTTTCTGTTCCTGCCCTCCTCTCTTCCTATTTCTCCCATCTTTCCTGTCACTTTTTATTGCTTTTCTTTCCTTTGCAGGTGGCTATCCATTGAGTGACAAGGCAAATGGTTTCCTGTAAGCCAAGAAACCATTTACAACGCTGGGTGGTAACCATATAACCAAACCATATGTGTTCCTTATGTGTCAACAAGTGGGTTGGTGGGGGGCTAGTGCTCCTCCCCGTAAAACAAATAACTCAGTCAAATGGCCACCCCTTACGGGATTATGGCGTCTGGTGAAACACAGTAGCTCTTGATATTTCTAAGGCTTTCAATAGAATATGGCACTGTTCCCTGCTGTCCAAACTCCCTTACTATGGACTAACATCTTTTATTCCCCTGCTTGCCTCATATCTTAGTGACAGAAAAATAAGAGTTAAAGTTGATGATGTATATTCCAATTTCCACTCAGTTAATACCGGTGTGCCACAGGGATCAGTTCCGGCACCAACCTTGTTCCTGGTTCATTTTAATGATCTCATATCTGTCACCCACAAGCCCATCCATTCATATGTAGATGACTCAACACTTCACAGTTCATTTACACGCAGACACCCATTTACAAAGTCTGATATCACCAATTCTCAACTCAGCAAAGCCATCTCCATAAATCAAGACTTATCTATGATGAGTGAATGGGGATGTCTCATTTAATGCTAGTTAAACCAAATATGTACAATTTACTAATAGACAGATATTGCCTGATTCATATACTACCTTTCATGCTACTAATATTCCTGTCTCTAAAAGTATTGAAATTCTCGGCATCACACGTAACAGTATCCTCAGCTGGACTTCTCATGTCAGATCACTTGCTAAAACTCCCTCAAAGAAACTTGGATTATTATACAGAGTCCGTAACTTCTTCACTGACGAGCAGATAGCTTTAATTTACAAAAGTCATGTGCGCTGTCAGCTTGAATATTGCTCACCCTTGTGGAATAGATGTTGAGAGGTTGCATTAAAACAACTAGACAAAATTCAAAAGAAAGCTGTTGGAATTATTAATAACCCTGCTATTACAAACAATTTACCTCACCTAAGAGTAAGGGGGAATGTTGCCTCCCTTGCATTATTTACAGATATTTTTATGGCAAATGCTCAGATGAAGTTGCGTCCATTGTGCTACCTCTTCATGCCTTCCCTTGTGCTACAGGGGCATCTGGCAGCACTTATGACTGGAATGTCACACAGAACTTCCACCTATCAGAATTCATTTATTCCCCGAACTGCATCTCTCTGGAACTTGCTTCTCCAGAGTTGTTTCCCTCCAGACTTTAACCCTCAGCTGTTTAAGTTCAGCTGTTACAGATATTTCATGAATGGAGGACACCAGTAATCTGGTGTATGGATTTTTTTTTTAATTTGTTTTTTCTTGCTCTGTTCTGTTATTTCAAAAAAATAAAAATAGATAGATAGACATCAGCACCAAATCAACACTAAACACATACAGTAAAAACAAGAGCCAAATAGAAGAAGTGACATGGTATGGCAATACTGACGAGTCCTACTTGATGATGAGGGGAAGGACCAACACGTTAGACCTAAACTGGAGAAAGGGACTTCGAGGACAAGAATCAAACCTGTACAGTGTGTGGACATGTAAATGAAACGCTTGATCACTTACTACTATTTATCAGTGGTTACGGCCACCTGCGTAACAGATATATCTTTACAACAGCTCTTCACACAACACAACAAATTATGGCTGATCTACTTGCATAAAAAATCAAGATGTGGAAAAAATAATGGTTAGACAAAGAATACTTAAACACCTATGGATTTAAAGAAAACTAATAATTGAACAGGCACAACCAATATAAAATCCGCAAATAACAAAGGGGGGGAAGAGCCGAATCAAAGGCAAATCCTGAAATTGCTGCTTGACTTGACTTGGACATTTATGCCAGGAGGGGGTTGGTGATAGCCAATACCCTCTTTAGACACAAAATGATTCACAGGTATATGTGGCGAGTGATGAGAAGGGTGGGTGGTGAACTGTGTATGTGTGTGGATAATAGAATGAGAAGGTGTGTAATGGATGCAAGAGTATATAGAGGTTGGGGGAGTGGACATACGTACCACCACATGGTCGTGGTGAAAGTCAAGGTTCAAATGAAATGGAGTAATAGAAGAATGGAAGGACAGGAGGAATTAATTCATATAAGTAGAGTAGAAAAATTGTAAGAGGATGGAAAAAAGGCAGAATATAAGAGAGAAGTGGAGGGGCAATTGGGTACATATGATTTGGAGCAGTTGGGGGATGTGGAAGGTGTGTGCAAGATATTCACAGAAGAAATCTGTGCAGCATGTGAGGTGGTGTGTGGGATGAAGAGAAGACAAAATGGGGTGCAAGGAATAGCGTGGTGGAATGAAGAGTTGAGACAAGCTGTGGCACAAAAGAAGAAAGCATATAGTGAGTGGATGAGGAACAGGGGTGTGGAGGAAGTTGAGAGATGGAAGAGGGAGTTATAGTATATGTAGAGAAGAAGAGAGAGGTGAAAAGATTAATAAGAGAGCATAAGAAGAGAGTGGATGAGGGATTTGGAAGGAATTTGAGTGTAAAGTGGAGGGAATGTAAGAAAAAGTTCTAGAGAGAGGTAAAGAGAATTAGACAGGGTGATGAAGGTTGTCTGTGAGTGAGAGATAAAAATGGTCAATTGCTAGTGGAGGAGCGAGAAAATGCGAGCAGATGGAGAGAACTATCTATGTATCTATCTAGTGCCAGATGCCTTAATCCTGTAAGGGGTGGCCACATACAAATTGCCACCATGTTGCCCTTCCACCCCATTGTGTTAGTTTAGGTTTGGTTGATTTAGACTGTGTTAGGTTAGGCTAGGTCATACTAGGTTAGGTTAGTGGGGCTGAGTGATTAGTGACAGATTGACCTTGGAGCCGAGTTAACCTAAAAGTCCGATATAGTGGATGGCCGCTTGCTATGGTTTGTATGTAATGGGTAGTGTTATTTTTGATATCTTCAAACTGATGCCATTCTGCAACTTTTTGAAGCTATCACAATGATATAATTCCTTTGGTTTCTGCTGCTGCAATTTCTAATTCTTACAGGTTTACCATATGGTGCGATCTTAGAGGTGACTGAACGTAAAACCACCTATCACCTCAGAGCCAACAGTGCTGTGCTATACCTCCTGCGCTACTCATCACACAATCAGGCACTGGACATTGAGGCCTGGTTGGAATGGGAGGCCACTGAACTGCAGGTTTGTAATGGGTGGTAATAGGCTGATATCCTCCTACCCTAAAATGAAAATTTCCTAAGTTATTCCAGTTAGGTGTGAAAAGGTTAGTCTGGGTTAGGTTAGTGTAGGTTAAATTAAGTTAAATTGGGTTAGGGTAAATTAGAATTCAGATATCCACCATGGAAGATGGCTTATAAACATTTGATGAATCTATGGAGGCAGAATCTGTGCCACCAGTTAGGCATCCATGAATGCATACCCATTAGTGTCATGGCAAGGGCTTGTGGCTATAGTATCCCTCTCATTCGTCTTAGGTAAGCAGTTAGTACTCATTTGTGAGCAAAAATAATTGAGAATGGAGGTTAGTATTGTACAGTATATTGTGGAGTTTATTTGCAGGCAAAAATCAAGAGTAAAAGTTAGTACAGTATAACATATTTCTCGTTTCGTTTGTGAAGGCTCCAACATGCATCCATATGTCAGCCTTGGTCACCTAATGGCAGCTTTCCGTGCTGCTCGATTTCTCGCATCCTTCCTGTTCAGTCCCTTAACTCAGAGACCACACTTAATGACCTTGTCCCAGGTCTTTTTTGGTCTTCCCCTCGCAACTCTACCCCTAATATTAACGCTTCTCACTGTCTGCACCCAGTTATTTTCCCCCATCCTCTCCACATGCCAAGACCACCTCAATCTACCTCTTTACATTACAACACCGTTACACTCTAGTCCCATCCTACCTCTCAACTCTTCCATCGTAAACCTACCCCCCCCGCCCCCCCAGGTCTTGCACTCAGGGACGCACTGCACATCCACCTAATCATTGTCATTTCTGTATGTTTGAGCCAGTGAATATCCTCTTCCTTTTCTGCCCAGGTCTCACTGCCATACAGCATTACACTCCTAACACATGCTGCATACAAAGATCCCTCAGCACACAGGGAGAGCCCTTTCAATGTCAGGAGAGGCAACAGCTCCCTGAACTTCTAACCACTCCTCACACTAGCCAGAGAGCCAGCTCCAACCCCACCTCCAGCATATAACATGTTTCCTAAACAACAAAACTTCCACACACTCAAGAGACTCACCAACAAGTTCAATCCCTTCATGCATGACAGTCTCCACCTGCTCTCCCCAACACACCACACACATAAAATCGGCATTATCTCGCAGTCCAACTCAGATACCACTACATCCCTTATGCACCCACTTATCACAAACACAACACAAGATGGAAGTACTTCTCACGCCCTTATGGCAAATTACACATGGCCACTCTCTTTCTTCTTTGACAGTACCACAACCAACCCTATATACAGTATTATCACTTTTGTTTTATTTGAATTTACTTTTAAGCCCTTGTGCCCCATACCAAATCTCCACTTCCTGAATAATTTCCCTGCCTCCCCTTCATTCTCTGCAATCAACACCAAATCATCAGCATACAATATCTCCCATGGGAGTCCATTTCTGAAGTCACTTGAGAGGGCTTCAGGTACAATGATAAACAACAAGGGACTCAGAACTGACCCCTGATGCACATGAATGTTCATGGAAAACTCAACACTCAAATCTCCATTCACTCTTACCTGGGTGCAAGCACCCACATACATGGCGATAACCACCCAAACCAGCCACTCCTCCATCCCAAGCTTTCTCATTGCCCACTTCACCACCTCTCTAGAGACTCTGTCAAAGGCCTTCTCGAAATCAACAAAAACGTATTTACAGTTCCCGTTTCTTTCCTATATATTTTTCCTGAAGCTGTTGAGTAATGAATATGGCATCAGCAGTCCCGTTGCTTGGAATAAACCTAAACTGCATCTCATCAATTCACTCTCTACTCATACCTTTCTAGAACTCACATCATTACCGTCCTTATCTGATCTAAAAGTTTTATACCTCTATAATTTTCTCTTTCCAGGGCATCACCCTTCCCCTTGTACACATTTACAATTACAGTAGGATCTCACTATAACAGACTAATTAGGGCCCAAGCCATTCTGAAAAATGAAAAATTCTGATAAAAGCAACATTCAGACTTCCCCCTGCTAACCTGAACTTTTTCTGATATATCAGACATTTGTCCAGATTGCACGAATGGTTTTTAAACTGTTTTGACCACCATTGTGGTACTGTAATGTGTTATAACTTCACTACATTAATCAAATGGTATAATATATACAGTGAGTCCTCGATAAACGAAAACCCAATGTACGAATTTTTGATGTTACGAAAGCGAGGAATGTAGGACAGATTCCACAATATGAAAGGTATCTGTCTCGATGATACGAAAAGCGAAGTGAGAAAAAATATGAAAAATTCAAAACGGGCGCACTGCACAGCGCTGCGCTCGCTTCCGGTGAGGCTGTCACAACAACAAGACAATTCGCCATCAGGACTTTTCAGCGTCAGGACAATTCCCCGTCATTTATTTACATATCACTGAATTTAGTAAGTATATTAGTTTTTGAGTTATATGAGTTATAAAAGTGACGGTGGTTTATTCTTTTTATAATAAATGTAAAATATGGCATCAAATTGTTGATATTAACAGAAAAGAATACAAATACTGTATGTATATTGAAACATGAATCAGGTGATGTACAATGTTTCACTTCATCGTTTAACATAAGGCTACATTTGAGACATTGGCATTTATATAAATGCCTAATAACCTCAAGTAAGCAATCGACATACTCTAAAATTATACGAATAATCTTCATATTACATCTGCATTCTCAGCTAATCAATCAATCTCAGCCTGCTGCATCCAAAAATTACAGTAAAAATTACTGAAGACAGCTATGGTGGATGCCAGATTATAATTCAGAGTCGACTATAGTGAGGCAGAAGCAAGTTAATTATTGACTACAAGTGCAAATTATAAATAATATCCAAAGCCTATGCTATTCAATGAACATAGACCTTGATAGGTCCCCATGAAATTAGTTATTATAGTATTAATCAATTAATATTAAGTATATTTATAGAATGATGGGGAATTGTCTTGGGTGTGAATTGTCCTGACGGGGATTTGTCTATGTTTTGACAGGGAATTGTCCGACGATGAATTGACTTAACAGCGAATTATCCTGGTAGTCCATGTCCCTCCTTGCAGCGTTGTTGTAAGTGAGGATATTTTTGCAGCTCTACACCTTTTCATACCATTTAGACATGCCTTCCAAGTGCCTTGCATCATCTCCAGCATTGGGGGAGCCCGCTGCAAAGAAGCAGCAGCACAGTACTGTAACTCTGGAGAGGAAATTGGAAATTACAAGACGCCATGAGGAGGGGCAGAGAGTCTTGTAGATTGGGCATGCTTTAGGCCTTGCAGATTCCACCGTTGGGACTGTGACCAAGAAAAAGGAGATGTATAAGAAAATGGGCACCTCGTTCTCTACACATACAGGTATTACTTACTTTTACAGGTATTACTTACTTCAAAATAGGAGGGGTAAAGTTTAGGTGGGGGGTCCGAGGGGGTCCTGGAATGCATCCCCCCATTTCTATGTATATCGGTATTTCAATAGGGAAAATTGTTCCGATATACGAAATTTCGAATTACAAAAAGTTTTTCTTTGGTCCCTATCCCTATCGTGTATCAAGGACTCATTGTATAATAATACTGTACTGTACACTGATAAACATGTTTTTTATTTACCTTTTTGTAGTGAACATAGCTGAAGTGGTCAGGCAGTCCGGACTGCTTCTGGCTTTATCAGACTTTTTCCGATTTGTAGGAATTTAGTCCGGTAGCTCCTCGATTCCAATAAAAGCAAATTCCGGTCTATTGAAGTCCGTTATATCGAGGTTTTACATTCTTCAGCTAGTCATCTGGGACAACACACTCATATTCCCATCCATCATCCAATCCTATGTCGCCCCATAAGAAGCGTATGAACCGGGGGCTAGGCAAGTTGGTCCTGAATTAAGATGAGAGTGACCAGCCTCACTCATCCCTGAGTGGCATTGCGTGAGCAACAAACTCCAACCACGCCATGGATATAAACCTACACAGGCTCAGTCTGATTGGAGCACCTTAATTACCCACTAAACCACCAGGCGCCATAATTTGGTTATATGGTTACCACCCAGTATAGTAAATGGTTTCCTGGTGTACAGGAAACCATTTGGTGTGTCATTCAGTGTAGAGCCACCCATAGGCAGAAGGATGAGGAAAGAATGAATACACTTATATAGGCATACCTTCAGGAGAAGAGCCTCTGGGGGAAATTCCTCCTAGTTCTGGACAATGCTCCGGGCCACCCCCAGGCACTCGAGGGCAAACACAACCTCCCTTATACAACTTCTTGATCAGGGTGTAATAGCCGCCTTTAAGGCATATTACACCCAGCAGTCAATGCAAAGGCTCCATGCAGCCTTGGATGCGACCCCCACCCAGTCCATCATGGACTGTTGGAAGGGCAGGAGAGCCTGAGTGATTTGTGCCCTCAAACAGTCAATGGCTTTTTGAGGGCTTTGTGGCTGGAGTGTGTCTAGGACTTCAAGGGATTCACCTCTCACAAGCAGGTGACTCAGGCTGTGAGGAAGACAGTGGAGTTGGCCAGACTTGTTGAAGGACAAGGCTTCGCTGATGCGGAGGAGAGTAAGGTGAGGGAGCTGATGGAGGAGTACAACTTGTCCCTCACCGATGGGGAATTGGTGGAGCTGGTGCATTTCGTGAACGAGGAGGAGGCAGAGGAAAATCTCAATAATCCACGCCCACGCAGCAGCATGCCCTTACCCTTGAAAAGCTTGGGGAGGTGATGAGGCTGGTCGCGCACCTAAAACAGTTTGTCTGTGACATGGACCCATCGATGGTGAGGGCGTTGAAGGTGATGGGCAACATCGACCTGGCTTTCGCTTCGCACAAGCCTGTGTTCGAGGACATGAAGAGGAAGTGGAAGAGACCATGGCCTGCTGCTGCGGCCCCACCACAGCCAACTTCCTCCACCTCACCTGAGCCTGAGCCTGTGGCTAAGCAGCCTGTACCTGTCCCTGCATCTCAGCCTGAGAGTGACGACTTATCATCTTCTCCACCTGCATCTGAGGGCGACATCGACGACCCACCACCAGTCGGCGATGACACTAACATTGGAGACGAGGAGCCTGTGCACATGTAGACTCCTCATGTCATGTAGTTACACTCCACTCTGCAGCATCTCATCAAGCAACTGCATGGCTAATCATCATCATCACTACCAGTCGTCAGAGGTCATCCAGGAAAACCAGCAAAACTTCAGGAACAATGGTGAGTAAACTTTGTATTGAATGAGTACTGTATGGTTGTAACACCTAGGGTAAATATGTAGGTGATGACTTTGCTGCCACAGAGCCATTGACAGGGGTCACCAAACATTCACGGGTTTTCCACATTCGCGAGGGTCTCTGTCTCCTAACCCCTGCGAATGTAGAGGGTCCACTGTATGTCCATATCAAGATGAGAAGTAAAACAGATAAACAAGAAGAGATGAAGGAAATTGCCAAAAATGTTAGTAGTGAGAAGGAGATGGAGGATCCTCCCCTTACCACCTCCCCTGACTCATCTGCTGCCATCCCCTCCACCTCCACTGCCCCACCTTATTCACCAGCTGCCTCCCCCTCCACCTCCACAGCCCCACCAGATTCACCTGCTCCACCTGGCATACCTGCAACCCCCACCATAATGACTGTTGCTGCATTCTGGAAGAAATATAACATTTGACAGACTGTAAATTTCCTTGTCAAAGCCTGGAATAAGACAACATTGGCAACCGTTAAACATGTGTGGTGCAGCTGGTGCGGTGGAGACACTCTAAGTGTGTTGCCGTTCCTCAGAACCTCTGCTGTTAAAGTCCATCAGGCCTTTCGTCAACTGTTTTTCTTTTTTTTAATTTTAGCTATATCTGTGAAGATGATGGTATACCATTTATACCAATATAATCAATTTCCGGTGGCGTATTTGGCCGTGGCCTTTTTTTTTTTTTTTTTTTTTTTTTTTTTTTTTGGAGCTCCAGGAGCAATCACTTGTCACAGACAACAGATTTTTAAACCATCTTCAGGTTTTTTTGTGGATTTTTGTTGTTTATGCATTGTTTTCTTGATGTTTAGGATTAATATGGATGATCTTATGTGTGTTTTGATGTCTCAGTATGGCAGAATGACCAGAAAACAGTGCCAAAATTAGGAGGGGTACTGTACATATGGTAGTGTATAGGTTGGGTGTTTCTTAGTTTTCAGTGTTTTTTTTTGTGTGGTTTTCTTGGTGTTTAGCATTACTTTAGATATTCCTCTGTTTGTTTTTATGTCTCAGTATGGCAGATTGACCTGAAAACAGTGCCAAACTTAGGAGGGGTACTGTACTTACAGTAGTGTATAGGTAGGGTGTTTTTTTGGTTTTCATTTTTATTTTTCATGGTTTTCTTGGTGTTTAACATTACTTTGGATATTCCTATGTGTGTTTTGATGTCTAAATATGGCAGATTGACCTGAAAACTGTGCAAAAATTAGGAGGGGTACTGTACAACAATAGTGTACTGTATAGGTAGGGTGTTTTTTGGTTTTCAGTGTTTTTTTTTTTTAATGGTTTTCTAGGTGTTGAAAACTATTTTGGATAATCCTATGTATGTTTGGTATCTAAATATGGCAGAATGACTGGAAAACACTGCCAAAATCAGGAGGGCTACTGAACATACATTAGTGTATAGGTAAGGTGTTTTTTGGTTTTCATTGGTTTTTCTGTATGGTTTTCTTGGTGTTTAGCATTACTTTGGATATTCCTTTTGTGTTTTGATGTCTAAAAATGCCTGAATGACTGGAAAACACTGCCAAATTAAGCATAGGTACTGTACAAATAGGTTAGGTACAGATTGGAGGTTGGGTATAGGTAAGGTCTGGGAATGGTGGCGGAATAGTGTTCATTTTCCGGATATTGCTCCACCCGGATCTGCCTTTGGCTCTTCTATGTCCGGGTAAATGAGGGATTACTGTATTGTGATACCAGCTCTAACATATGAAGTGACTTTTGAACCTTGTTGGAAGGACACAAGTCAAGAGTGAGAGGATTGGAAATTAGTTAGGCTACTTGAGAGGAGCATGTTGAGTTACATGGGAAGACAGACAAACGAATGACAAAGTGACGGTGCTTTGTGGTTTGGATGTGACTGTGATAGCAAGCTTTAGGAGAAATACATTTTTTTTATTCATTTGTTTTTCCTTCCTGTGTTCTGTTATTTCAATTTTTTTTCTTTTACTCATTTGTTTTCCCTATCTATCTGTTGCCAGACGCCTCAATCCCACACGGGGTGGCCACAAACAAATTGCCTCCATGTCTCTCTGTCCCACGCCATTTCACTACCCCGCTCCCAACTCACACCCCCCTCTCTCATGTACTTCTCCACTCCATCCCTCCATCTTATCCTCGGCCTCCCCCTCCATCTCGCCCCCTCCTCCTCACTCACATACACTCTCCTCGTCAGTCTTTCACTCTCCATCCTCTCCACATGCTCAAACCACCTTAACGTGTTTCTCCTAACGCTTCCTATCACGTCCACAACCCCACCACAACGCTCCTTCACTTCCTCATTTGTTAGTCTGTCTCTCCATTTGACTCCACATGCTCCTCTCAAATAACTAATTTCCACTGCTCTCACTCTTGACTTCTGTCCTTCCAACAGGGTCCAAGCTTCACTTCCATATGTTAGAGTTGGTATCACAATACTGTCATGTAACAACTTTTTCACTTCCATGCTCACCTCCCTGTTTCTTATCACTGCTTTCAAGGAACCAGCAACCTTCCTTCCCTGCTGCACCCTTTCAAGCACTTCCATCCTTACTCATCACACTACCCAAGTACTTAAATGCACTCACATTCTCCATGTCCTCCTCATCCAATCTCACTTTACATTCACTGGTTTCACTTCTCTCGAAGACCATCACTTTACTCTTCCCTACACTCACCTTTAGATTCTGTTTCTTACACACTCTCCCAAACTCATCTACCAAGCCTTGCAGCTCCCTTTCATCTTTGCTCAACAACACAGTATCTGCAAACAACAGTACAGGGAGTTTCCACACACTGCCCTCTCTGTTCAGTTATTTAAAAAAAAAAAATGGTTTGGCCATGTGGAGAGGATAGAGAGCGAGAGACTAATGAGGAGAGTGTATGAGTGCGGTGGAAGGGGAAGACCGAGGATGAGATGGAGGGATGGAGTGGAGAGGTATATAAGAGAGGGGTGTGTGGGCGGGGGAGAATGCAGCGAACTGGCAGGGGACAAGGCAACATGGACCTGACTTGTTTGTGGTCACCCCTCACAGGATTGAGGCATCTGGTTGTAGATATATAAGTAGAAAAATTGTAAAGAATAAATGCTAAGTATATTGTGGGATTTATTTGCAGGCAGAAATCATAATGAATAATAGTATGTTTTGGGACATATTAATATAGAAAAAGAAGATTTCCTGAATTGAGTGATTAGATTAGGTTAAGTTAGACAAGATTAGTTAAGGTTAGAAGGGACGAAACAGCCAGAGAGATCAACCTTTTGGCTGGAATGACCAGAAAGCGTAAGGGGCGTACAAGCAGATTCATTTTATTTTGTTCTTAAGGCTCCAGCATACTGGTGGACTGCAAAAGGGCAGCTTAAGTCTGTAGTTCACCAGGTTCATGTTTCAGATGAGCCTAGAACCACAACAGCAGCTTAACAGTTTTATTCAGTAAACTGGATGGGTTAAGAAGCCTTTCCTAAGTTAAGAAACATTATTTGAAAGCAGAAAGAATAAGCTAAAAAGGACATTGTGTGAATGAAATTGGTTTATAATTGAGAGGGCAGTGTGTGGGGAAGCCCCCCCTCCCTTTTTTTTTTTTTTTCATTAATTTTTGAAGTGGTTAATACTTTGAATTGTGGCCCTGTGACGAAGATGGAGAATGAGGGACTGACTGGAAGAGTGTATGTGAATGAGGAGGAGAAGGAGACCAGAGATGGAGGGGTGAAGTGGAAATATATTAGAGAGAGGTGTTTGAGTTGGAGGGAGGGAGCCAGATGGCAGAGGACAGGGCATTGTGGAGGCTATTTGTATGTAACCAGCCCTTACAGAATTATTGCATCCAGGAATAGATAGATAAGTAAATAGATGTCACTTCTTTCTTGTAGCCAGTACTTGTGCCTTACCTGATGTCCATGTCTGGAGGACATAAGGACAAGATTCTTCAGAATCAGTTAAGCTCCCTCCTCAACACCCTCAGCTCATCCACTCTACCCATCTTGAAGGTAAGGCTAAAGTTTAGCACTGGTAGTGGTAATAGTGTTGGTGGTTGCAATCCCAGGGTCATATGAGGCATTTAGAATACAATGGGTGAACTCGACAATAATAATAAAAAGTCATTGATGTATTTTTTTTCTTTTTTTCCTTCCAATAGATACAGAATGTCCAGAGGAACATTTTGGTGTATGATATGTTATGCCAAACCCTCACATATGCTTTGATACACTTACAAAAACTTTAAATGCATTTTTCTCAAAACTTACTTTTGTTGAGTTCGCCCTTTGCATTCTAAAGGCCTCCTATGAACTTGAACACAGTGGCCTGCAGGCTGAAGCTGCCCTTCATCCACAGTCCACCATCCTCCTCTTGGAAAATGGGGATGGAATTAAGGGACATTTGTATAGCTAATTGGGCAGCTTCGTTGTCCATTCACGTCCTCCACAGGAAGACATCCGTTTCCAACACCTAAACTCAGATTTATGTTACTGTATGCATACTTTACAATTTTTCTCTTTGTATCATCCACTTGAATCCATTGATGTCAGCTTCTGTTTTTATTCCTGCTATTTACAGATTATTTCATTACAGAAGATATCTTATTATGAGGACTGCTGTAGTCACCTTGTAGGTTATGCTCAAGTTTATATTATACCATATATGTGCAGTATAGTATACAGGTTTCTTCTGTGTAATAAAGTAGTGGTGTGAGACATCTGGAGAGAATGGAGAGTGAGAGATTCACTAATTGTATGTGAATTGGAGGGAGGCACCAAGAATGAGATGGGGGATGGGATAGAGACATACTGTACTGTACTGTATATGAGTAGGGTGGTGTGAAATGAAGGGAAAGCAGCATGATGGCAGAGGAGAAGTGACACAGAGTTGACCGAAATTTGGAGCAGTATTATTGTCCACAGATGTATTTATGCACATGCATGCCTTAGGTCCATTGTTTACATTGTTTCATTTTTGAAGGCTCCAACATGCTTGTTTGCATTGGCCTTGGTCACCTAATAACGGCTCTCCATGCTGCTCGATCTCTAGCAGCCTCCCTGTTCAGTCCCTTAACCCTGAGGTCACAGTTAATGACCTCGTCCCAGGTCTTTTTTGGTCTACCCCTCACAACTCCACCTCTTAAATTAATGCTTCTTACTTTCTGCACCCAGTTATCATCCTCCATCCTCTCCACATGCCCAAACCACCTCAATGTACCTCTCCTCATCACAACACCGATACACTCCAGTCCCATCTTACTTCTCAACTCCTCCTTCGTAAACCTAGCCTCCCAGGCCTTGCACTCAGGGATACACTACACATCAACTTAATCATTGTCATTTCTGTACGTTTGAGCCTGCGAATATCCTCTTCCTTTACTGCCCAGGTCTCACTACCATGCAACATTACACACATAAATGCTGCATACAAAGATCCCTTAGCATCTAGGGAGAGCCCTCTCAATGTCAGGAGAGGCAACAGCTCCCTGAACTTCTTCTAACCACTCCTCTTCCTAGCCACAGAGCTAGCTCCAGCCGCACATGCAGCACGTAACATGTTTCCCAATTAACAAAACTTTTCCACGCACTCAAGAGACCCACCAGCAAGTTCAATCCTTTCACCTGCACTCGCAAACACACCGCCCACATAAAATCAGCATTGTCTCGCAGTCTTTTTTTTTTTTTTTTTTTTTTTCCGACTGGGCATAGGCTTCACAGCTTGCTATGTCCCAACAGTCCTCCTACATACCATACACCTCTACGTGTCACCACTTCGAAGATAACACCCACCATCCATATTGAATACATGCTAGGGCTGTCTCATACAAGACTGGTGTATTGGTATTAGCAGGGGTATTTTTACGACATGTCGGCAGGTCTTCTGGTAGATTAGTAAAGCTTGATTTAATGAAATCCTTAAACTGTTCCCTGCAACAGTGGGGATTTGAACCTGGGTCCGTTAGGACTGTAGGCCACCTCTCTACCGGCTGAGCCACCGCCTCCTCCATACCTCTAATACTGTTACATCTCTTATGCACCCACAAATCACAGTCACTGCACAAGATGGAATTACTTCCCACACCCTTGTGGCCATTTGCACATGGCCACTCTCCCTCTTCTTTGACAGTACCGCCACCAGCCCAAGACATAATAATTTCGGTTTTATCTACATTTACTCTTAAGCCCTTGCACTCCATAACATCTCTCCACTTCCTAAATCTTTCCTCCTCCTCCCTTTCATTCTCTGCAATCAACACCATATCATCAGCATACAACATCTCCCACGGGAGTCCATTTCTGAAGTCACGTGAGAGGGCTTCAGGTACCATGATAAATAACAAGGGACTCAAAACTCAGCACTCAAATCTCCATTCACTCTTACCTGGGTGAGAGCATCCACATACATGGCCATAACCAGCCACTTTCCACAGTCCTTGTCTATCCACCCAATCATATGCTTTCTCCAAATCCATGAAGGCCACATACAATTTCTTTCCCTTGTCTAGAAACTTTTCCACTAAAGATCTAAGGATGAATATCAGATCTGCACAACCCCTTCCCTTCCTAAAACCTCCCTGTTCTTCTCCAACAAATTTTTCTGTTATTTCCGTAACTCTGTCAATCTCAGTCATGTAAAGAAATTTTTTATAAACATTGCTACATTCGGAATATAGATCTATTTGATGGATTTATTACCCCAAGGCTATTATTACTGTTAAGATGATGTGCACATTCACTTATGGAAGTGATTTTTTCACTTGTAATAAGAGTTGGAAATGTAAGTGTAAAATTACCAAAAAAAGTTGTAGCAGCAAAGGAAGTGAGTCCTTCTCCTACTACTGTTTTGTAGCAGCAAAGGAGGTGAGTCCTACTACTACTGTGCAGTGTGCACTGATCTCTTTATCAACTCATAAGGTGTGCTCTTATGTTGAAAGATGTTTTACAGTGTAGGAGGCAGCCCAGGGGTAACAGACAAACAAGTCAGAACATGATCATCCCCCTCATTCAGCTCATTGTGTAAAGTTATAATTGGGCTGTCCTTAACCCTTAAACCACGGGGTTGTTGGAGGCGCGCCGTGCCCATCCCGCAGTGATATTCGCGCTCCAGCTGACTTTTTAAAAATATTTGCCAAAAATCAGTTATTAGTCCTAGAGTATTATAATTACATATGCATATGGCACATACCTTCAGCTTTCTCCTGGGATGTTTTTTAGCACTCGTCGACTACCGTTGAACTTGTGGAGACTTCTGAAGTTGCGTAACTAAGTCTCCACTTTACACTTCCCGACTTCCCGTAATATGAATACCACTGCCAGATATTAACACTAGAAACACTGTTCAGTGATTTCCAGGTAGTTTGGAATCCATACTCCAAAAAAAAAACACTGTGAAAGCAATGTAAAATACGAGCGCGTACGATCCTCCCACTCGTGCTAATTCGCCGCTGGTATTCAGTCATTTCTTACTCATATACACACTCACATTTTATTATTTCTAGTACTTTATTACACTTATATATATCTACAGTCCTTTACTGCTTCCCACACAATGTTTAGTAAGGGTAGAGGTCACAGGGCCTTTTATAATGGGCGCAAAAGCGACAGAAATGGAGGGGCGCGACTGCAACATGATTTCACTGTGAAGGACGAGAGCGAACTGAATGTACAATACGTATCTTGGTAAAAAAGAGTTGAAAATGTCAGCTGCTAATGTATATGCTAAGAAATAAGTCGTAGGAAATCTAGACAATACATAATAAATTAGGTAGTTCCAGGTGAATATAAATATCACTCAGGCTTCTCCCTTCCTTTCTTATATACATTTATATTACGAGAGTAGCTCATATGGCATATTTCACGGGAAAAAAAAAGCAGGGGAAATTAGTGAATGAGTGCAGGTTGGATGTT
>JAGKTI010001850.1:0-25305 GCA_018397915.1 Birgus latro | reverse complement strand
GACACCCGTCTTTTTCACCCTAGTACCCTCGGACAGCATATGCGGACACCCATCTTTTAGGGTTTAAACTTGCAAAATTTCAAAGACCATTTGATCTAGAGCCTTCAGACTTGCTTAATTTAGTCAGACAGCTGTCCGCTTCATTTGGCCAAATGTGGTGGCAATCTGTCAGTCTGATCTCCAGATATTATCCGGAACACAGAAAAGTGAGTCAGCCACGGAATCTCAAGAACTGCTTAAGTTAGGAAGCTGAAATTTTACTACAATGTAGCTTTAAGGCGGATGCAGTGTGTAAAGGAGTGTGGTTCTGATCAGTTGATTATTCTCAGGTTGTCTGGGGTCAAAAATTGGGGCTTTGCTGGATATTTCAGATGTCACCTTATTTTCCATGAAAAAATAATGCTAGAGCCACCAAACTTAATGCATTTATAGATCTCGGTGACCTAAGGTGACATGCACAAGATGGCTGACCTTGACCTTGAGGCCAAGGTCACATGCCCACAAAGTGTCAAAAACAGTAAATTTAGTAACTTGGCTCCTGCTGGGCCTACAGAGAAAATAAAAAGTTGTTTCAGAATGCTAAAAGTCTCCTCTATAAGCTCAGAACATCTCTTTGTATCTAAATTGAATGCTTTTCAACAAATGTTGACATTTTTCCAGAAAGGTTATGTTGAAAAAAAAAGAAAAAAAGCTGCCACTTTCACAAAAATTTAAAGCTTAAAAACCATGAATACCTTGATGTAGAAGTTTGAGATTTTACATGTGTACATACATTTACAAATCTTACAAACACACAAAGTATCTAGCATAATGCAAGGCTGTGGTTGTGGGAAGGTTTTCTTTTGTTGCAGTTATTAATGGCAGTTGCAGACTGCTATGTTGATATTATTATTATTATTGTTTCTATTTTTCCGTAATGATGACTGCAATGATTTAAGTGATTTTGGATAGGGGAATCTGGGGGACACTTAACCCTGCCGAAAACTGTGGTTATATGGTTACCACTCAGTGTAGTAAATGGTTTCCTGGGTACAGGAAACTGTTTGGCTTGTCACTCATTGTAGAGATCATTATGTCAACTCTACACTGAGGATGATGGGCACCCCTATCCACCACGTTTTTTTTTTTATTATTATTATTTCTATTAATTGACAGGAATGTGTTGAATCATGGTGTAGTACTAATGGCTCCATCAAAAGATGGCTTGGCCAGGCTTCACACCTGTGCAGCCCTCTCCACTCAACACTGGCTCTCCTCAAGGTCTCCACTGCTGCTGTCACCATGGCCTCACCTCACATCCCCACCTCAGACCAGGTAAGCAAAACAGTTACAAGTTACCTGAAACGGTTGGAGAAAAGAAATAATCTCAGATGTGTATCATCATCATCATCATCTGGACCTCCTTTCCCACCCTAGGGCAGGGTGAGGAGTAGCAGTGTCCAGACAGCCCAAATTTGCCCAGTCCAGTGTGCCCCGCTTCCATTCAATCTTCATTCAAGCCTCCAGAATCCTGGCACAATCGGATACTCCAAAAACATTCCAAAAACATTCACCACGTTTTGTAGCTTCACATAAACGTATCCGATTGAGTCAGTCTGGATGCTGCCACATTAAAAAGGGGTGCCAAATCCCTGATCATGCACTTCTTCCCACAACATTCATCCAGCCAGCTCGATCTCTTGTCAGTTCCCTAGCCTTACCAACTTCCAAACCTCTCTTCCTCACACACTCGTCCACCATATCTCTCCACCTTCTCCTTGGCCTACCTCACCTCCTTCCTCCTTCAGATTCACTCAGGTGTACCTTTTTCACCACTCTATTGTTATCCATTCTCTCCACATGACCATACACTCCGTACACTGTCTTCAATTCTGGTGTCCACCAACTTCGTCACTCCACATCCTTCATGAATCACATTATTTCATATCTTATCCACCCTCTGTACTCCACATACATTCCTCAGCAGTCCCATCTCCATTGCTCTTACTCTTGACTTTACATTTTCATGCTACACCATAGTCTTACATCCATATGTTAAAGTTGGCACCAACACTCCTTCATGTAAGCCTTGCACAGCTGCAGCACTCAAGCCTCTGTTGCATATCAAGGCCTTCATTTCACCAGCTACTTTTCTTCCTTGTGTCACTCTACTTTCAGCTTCTTTTGCACATTTTCCCCTCTTTTCTATCACTGTACCCAGGTGTTTGAATTCTCACCAGTTCCAGTCTCTCTCCGTTCACTGTGTCATCGCACTGGAGTCACCTTCTCTCTCAGTAACCATAACTCTTTTCTGCATTTACTCTCAAGGCATGATGCTTACAGACATCAGCAAAACTCTGCAAGTTTTTGTCCAGTATTTCCCAGCAGTACTACATCATCAGCCTACTGTATAACAAATTTGAGATATTCCATCCATCACTATTCATTACCAACGCCATCCCTCTCTCCATTACTCGTGTTTTTACTCCTCCTATGAACAACCCTGGGGACATCACACAACCTTGCCACATGCCCACACCAATCGTGAACCATTCACATAGATTTTTTTATTTTTTTTTTTTAAATGCTAGGAAGAAGAAACCAAAGGCCAGGAGCCCGTAAACCGATCCTTCCAAGAAAAAACAAAAACAATACAAGAGAGAGCCAAGTGCAAGATCCGATCGTTTCAAGATGCCTGGACACACTGCGTTTGAAAGACTGGAGATCATAGAAAGTAGGAAATACAGACAGAGGGAGACAGTTCCAGAGTTGACCTGTAAATGATGGACTGGGAGTAACGGTTAACTCTTGCATTAGAAAGTTGGACAGTAAAGGGATGAGAGTTTGTCGCTAGACGGGTGCTAGACGCTTAGAGGCGGAGGGATGCAAGCAGACAGTTCAGAGGAGCAGTGACCATTGAAGTAGCGATAGAAAAGAGATAAAGATGCAACAGGTCGGAGGTGAGACAGAGGTTGAAGAGAGCCAGTAAGAGGAGGAGAGTTAATGAGACGAAAAGTCTTTCACTCCACCCTATTGAGAAGAGCTGTATGTGGGGAGCCTCCCCACACATGAGAGTTGTACTCTACACAGGGGCAAATAAAACCCATGTATAAAGATGCCCATTAACCCTTACACATGCTTGACTACCATCATAAAAAACTCTTGACAGCATCTAGCAGCTTACCATCTTCACTGTACATGCACAAAACTTTCTACAATCCTTCTCTGTCTGCTTTGTCGTATGCTTTTTCCAGATCTGTGAATGCCATAAACATCTTATGGTCCTTCTCACAAGCCTTCTCTGCTATCTGTCTCACTGCAAATATTTGATCCACACATCCTTTGCCACTTCCAAAGCCACCCTGTTCATCGCTCACTAGGACTTCTGATATCTCTCTTACTCTCTCCATAATAATTCTTCCATATACCTTTCCTACCACACTCAATAAACTTATGCCATGATAATTCCTTTTTATTATATTCTTATCATCTGACAGTCTTGCTTAGCTTAGGATAGATATTTCGAAGAGGAGGTGTTAAATATAGCCCTAATAAACCATCTGCAGTATGAAAGGCCTTCCTAAGTTGCATTAAATCATCTAGAAACAGAGAGTATAAACTAAAAAGGACATGACCTGGATTCAGGCAATTAACACAGAGATGCTTAACTTTCAGAGTAAGCCGGCTAGAGCAGCAAGGCCAGTGACAGACACTCAGGTGAAGGAAGCCCGATTATCGTGGGAAAGCCTGAAAGCCTCAACTGCTAAGCCCAGAGCTCGCCCTGTGCCTGTACTTCCAGTTGAAGGGGAGACTAACATCCTTATCACCTCAGCCTTACCGTATGTCAACAATGTTCCTCACTTGGGTAATATAATCGGATGTGTTCTTTCGGCTGATTGTTTCTCAAGATTTTGCCGACTACGAGGGGACAACGTTCTGTATATCTGTGGCACGGATGAGTATGGAACAGCCACTGAAACCAAAGCTATTGCTGAGGGTCTAACGCCAACACAGATCTGTGATAAGTATCATGCCATTCATTCCAACATTTATAAGTGGTTTAACATTGATTTTGACTATTTTGGGCGAACCACAACTAAACAGCAGACAGAAATTGCTCAGGGTATCTTTAGAGACTTAGATGAAAATGGAAGAATATTTGAGGAACCAGTTGAGCAACTGTACTGCGGTAAGTGTGAGCGTTTCCTTGCTGACCGATTTGTGGAAGGAGGATGCCCCCACCCAGGATGTGGATACCAGGATGCAAGAGGTGACCAGTGTGATGGTTGTGGTAAACTGGTTAATGCAATGGAGCTTGTGGCGCCACACTGCAAACTGTGCTCAAATTCACCTTCTGTGAAGTCCTCTACTCATCTCTTTATTGACCTTCCCAGCATTGAACATGAGCTGTGTTCCTGGCTGGCCACTTCATCCCCAAACTGGTCAAACAATGCCAGGGTCATTTGTGAAACATGGCTGCGCGATGGTCTCAAAACCAGGTGCATCACCCGTGACCTGAAATGGGGTACCCCAGTACCTAAAGATGGATTCACAGACAAAGTGTTCTATGTATGGTTTGATGCTCCCATTGGCTATGTAAGCATGACTGCTTGCTACACAGATCAGTGGGAGCAGTGGTGGCATTGTAGCCCAGACAAAGTTCAGTACTATGAGTTTATGGCCAAAGACAATGTACCCTTCCACAGTGTTGTGTTCCCAGCTACCCAGCTGGGTACTGGCAGAACTTGGACTAAAGTTACTCACCTGGTGGCCACGGAGTACCTTAATTATGAAGATGGAAAGTTTTCAAAGAGTAGAGGTGTTGGCATATTTGGAGACCATGCAGTGGACACAGGCATCCCCAGTGATGTATGGCGTTTCTACCTTCTTTACCTGCGTCCTGAGACCCAGGACACTGCTTTTTCATGGGTTGACTTACAAGCCAAAACAAATACTGAGCTTCTTAACAACTTAGGTAATTTTGTTCACCGTGCACTGTCCTTTGTATACAAGTTCTTTAATGGTGCCATACCTGATGACCAACCAGAAGAGGCAGATTACCAGGTGATGGCAGCAGTTACCCAAGAACTGGGCCAGTACATTTCTGCCTTGGCCTCCAACCGGCAGCGTGATGGTCTCAGAACAGTCTTGGCCATCACCAGGCTCGGCAACCAGTACATACAAGACAGTGAGCCATACAAACTGATCAAGCCGAACAGATCAGCAGAAGATCATGAACGCGGGGCCACGGTGATTGCAGTGGCCGCCAACATGGTAGCTCTCGTGGCAGTCATTCTGGAGCCATACATGCCGGACACAGCAGCCAAAATCAGGTCATTTCTGGGTGATCTGCCTTGTCTACGTTGCCTTCCCACTAACTTCAGCCGCCTCCTACCTCCTGGCCACCTCATCAAGGAACCACAGCCTCTTATTACTGCCCTAGATAATGATACTATTCACAACTTGAGTAGAAAATTCAGTGGGCAACCATTGCCTCTGAAGGCACCGTCCGACCCAGGCCAGGTGGCACAACTCCAAGGACTGGTGGATGAACAGGTATTGAACATTAAAATTTTAACCTTGTTGTTGTTGTGACCTGAAGCTCATTTGAATGTGAACGCAGTGGACTGTAGGATGTATTTACGCTTTCCCTGCAGTCCACCATCCTTCTTTCAGGGTATAGGGAGGGACTTGAGGGAAGTTTGCATAACTTAGCTGCCCAGTTTTATCAGTGCAACTATTTGCAGGTGTTCCTCTTCAGCACCAAACTTTTTGTTGTAACAGGAATATTCTTACTGTACAGCTAGGTGACCATGGCCAATGCATGCAAGCATGTTGGAGCCTTTAAAAACGAAACAAAAATTGAAACAAGCCCACCTGCTCTCTCTCTCTCTCTCTCTCTTCTGTATGCAGATTAGAGACTTTCATGACTAGGAAGGTCACATACGGTCTTCATTAATCCATTAAGTTTGAAATACATTTCTGAAGAGGAAATATATATCAGTGGAGTGACGAGATTAAGTTCCAGGTGTTTAGTGTTTGATATTACTGATTGGTCCTGGAATTTTGAACTTGGAGGATTGAATTTTTTATAACACAGTGTGAAAAGGCACTGGTAATTTTTTCTTTTCTAAAATATGAAATAGGGGGAAAGTCTTGTCAAGTTAGGTCACAGTTGAGTACTGTAGACCACAAAAAATTACTAGTTCTAACTTGGTAATTGAACATTTATGTAGATGTAACACCAGTCGAACAGGGGATATTCTCAAGGTGGATGGAAAACTGATAACGGAGAGCTGGAGCTCCCATTTCATCAGCCCTCGGGAGTAGCTTCTGACCATCCCCCTTTGCTGAACTTTTTCAGTGTTTCAGCAGTACAGAGAGTAGGCCAGCATGCTCAACAATACTAGTTTTTCTAACTGTCAGCACCAAAATACTTGCATATTACACACTACACTTCCTTTTCAAAATTTTCCTAAAAATGGTGTCATATCGCCAAGCCTCGTTACCATCAAAGTCTCCACCATCCACCCCTCTCCCGGTGACAACAAAGCGAGACGCCTGGAACCACTGTCTGACTCACTCCTTCATTTCTGCAACATTCGTGGTCGTTCCTCTAACTTTCTTTGTTCAGCACCACCAATCTTCCTCTAAACTTCACCCTCTCTTCCTAACTGAAACTCAGCTGTCTGAGACGACTGATAGCAAACCCTTCTCTATATCCTCCTACTTGCTCTATACTGGTACTCATTTCAAAGCCAAAGGTGGCTGTTGTGTATGTGTATGTAACATTCTTGCTCTCGTGTTCCTGAACTTGAATCTTTTGAATTCTCTACTCTGTGGCTTTGGCTTTCCTGTCATTCTCTGACTAAATATATCTGTGCTGTTTACATACCCCCTAATTCTACTGCCTATGAAAAATTCTTTGACTATCATACTTCTAAAATGGAACACATCATATTAATTTCTCCTTTCTCTGAAATCCCCTTTCTAGGAGATTTCAGTGTTCACCACCAACTTTGGCTTTCCTCTCCTTTTACTGATCCACCTGATGAACAAGCCTACATCTTTTCTATCCTTAATGACCTAGAGCAGCTTGTACAGCACCTTGCCCGTATCCCTGACCGCTTTGGAGAGAGTTCCAGTATACTTGACATCTTCCATACAACTAATCCTTCTGCTTATTCTGTTAATCTTTCCTCTCCCCTGGGCTCCTCCTATCACAACCTTATCATCTTAACCTATCCTATCGGTCCAGTAAGGCCTGGCCTGTGGACCCTCCCAAGAAGCGTTGGTTGTGGCACGTTGGAGCTGCTGATTGGGAGGCCTTCAGGTAGTACCGGGTACTTCTTTGATTTTCACTGGAATGATTATTGCCTCTATGGCCAAGAGCCATCTGAGTGTGCCTTGCGCATTACGTAGGATATTCTCTTGGGGATGGAAGCATACATTCCTTTCTCATATCCTTTGACTAATGCAAAAAAAAAAAAAAAAATGGTTTAATCACACTTGTTCTAATGCTTTAGAAGTCCTACAAAAGATACTGGAGCCAACCCACCCCTGAGTCTCATCTTTTTTATGTTTCTGCCTGGAATCATGCTAAGTCTGTTCTTTGCTCTGCTAAAAATAGTTTCATTCATACAAAATGCTCAGAACTCTCCAATTCGGAATACATCCTGCTCCATCTGGCACGTTGCCAAAAACGTTTCTAACAACTTTACCTCATCATCCTTCCCTCCTCTTTTCCACTGTGATGGATCTGTTGCTATTTCTTCTACTGATAAAGCAGAAGTGGTAGGTGGGGGTGCTCACCATCCATTCACTCGATGTAGTGCTGCTCTCGGGCGACTGTGCTTTTATCTCCCTTCCTGCTTTTCTTCCATCCTCTTTTGTCTTTCCCCCATTCTTTCCTCTTCTTTGTGTCTGTGACGCTACATTGAGTGACAAGCCAAATGGTTTCCTTATGCCAGGGAACCATTTACTACTCTGGGTGGTAACCAAATAACCAGATTATGGCACCTGGCGTTGTAGTGGGTAATTAAGGCGCTGCAGTTGGATTGAGCCTGTGCAGGTTTATATCCAGTGGGTGTTTGGGGTTTATTGCTCACTTAATGCCACACAAGGATGAACGAGGCTGGTCACTCTCATCTTAAATGTCAGGACCAGCTTGCCTAGCCCTGGGCTGCTATGCCCCTCATGGGGCAACACAAGATTGGATGATGGTGATGATAAAGCAGAACTCTTCACTCAGACTTTCTCCTCCAATTCCACTGTAGATGATTCCAGTGCTGTTCCTCCATCACTTCCCCCCCCCCTCTACTTCCTCATGGCTGATATTAAAATTTCTTCAGTTGATGTACAGTATTTTCCGCCATCACTGGCCTCAACACTAACAAGTCATTTTGGCCTGATGGGGTCCACCCTTTTGTCCTCAAGAACTGTGCTTCTGTATTTAAACTCTGCCTAGGTAAACTCACCTTTGTCTGTTAACCTATACCTTTCCTTCTTGCTGGATGTTTGCTCCCATAAGGTCTGCCCCAGAGAAGGATGACCATTTCCGTCCCTCCAACTATCACCCAGTTGCTTTAACATCCTGTGTTTTAAAAGTGTTCGAGTCTATTCTTAACAAAAAAATTTTAATGCATCATTCCCATCACAGCTTTCTTTCTGATTGTCAGTATGGGTTCCGCCAGGGACACTCCACTGGCAATCTTTCCACCTTCCTTCCAGACTCCTGGTCATCCTCCTTTCGGGACTTTGGTGAAAGCTTTGCTATTGCACTTGACATCTGAAAGGCTTTTGATCAAGACTGGCACAGATCTTTAATTTCCAAACTGCCCTCTTATGGTTCGTATCCTTCTGTCTTTGCCTTCATCTCTAGCTTCTTTTCTGGTTGTTCTATAGCTGCTGTTGTAGACAGCCACATTTCTTCTCCTAGAGCTATCAATAGTGGTGTTCCTCATGGCTCTGTCTTATCACCAACTCTCTTCCTTTTATTCATCAATGACCTAAGCAGTACTTCTAACTCAATCCACTCATACACTGATGACTCTACCCTTCACCTTTCCATTCGATTCCCACAGCGTCCATCTCAGCAGTTACTTCAACAAACAAGGGATGAGGATATGGCACACCTAACATCTGACTAGGCTCATATATCTGATTGGGGTAAAACTGACAAAATCTTCCGCAAGAGTACCCTCCAATTTTTAACAATATCCAGCTCAATCCTGCATCATCTGTAAACATTCTTTGGGTTTCATTCTCTCATAATTTATCTGTGAAAGAACCCATTACCTCTCGTAAAATCTGCTTCCAAGAGATTAGGTGTGCTAAGCCAACTCCGTGCCTTCCTTACCCCTGCACAGTTGTTGACATTATACATGGGTTTTATTCGCTCCTGTGTAGAGTACAACTCTCACATGTGGGTAGGCTTTACACATGCAGCTCTTCTCAACACGCTGGAGTCGAAGGCTTTTTGTCTCATTAACTCTGCTCCTCTTACTGGCACCCATCAACCTGTCTCTTTGGCACACTGTTGCATCTTTATCTCTTTTCTGTTGCTACTTCAGTGGTCACTGCTCCCTTGAACTGTCTGCCTGCATCCCTCCATCGCTATGGCAGGGGCATAGCACCCATTTAGCAACAAACTCTCATCCCTTTTCTGTCCAACTCTCTAATGCAAGAGTACTGTTACTCCCAGTCCTTCAACTATACAACAGGTCACCTTTGGAACTATCTGGCTCTGTCTGTGTCTCCTATTGCCTGTGATCTCCAGTCTTTCAAATGCAGTGTGTCCAGGCATCTCGAAATGAACAGATCTTGAATTTGCCTTTTTTTTTTTTTTTACTGACTCCTGGCCTTTGGTTCTTTCTCCCTTGCATGGGGGGGGGAGGAAAGTAAATGAGGGTTGAATGAATCATTGGTGAATGTTTCATGTACCTTCAGTTTGAGGTCTGGTATCTCAGTCTAAGTAGCAAGAATATCCATCCATCCGTCATCCAGTCCTTTTTTGTCCCATTCAGGAGTGTTGGGGCCTGGGGACTTAGCTATTCACTCATCACATTTAATGTGAGGAGGAAATAGGAAGAATATACAGTGATCCCCTTGTTATAACAGTTTTCGGTTTCTAGAAAAATGTTAAAGAAACCTTGGCTTTACACTTTACAGGCTAGCAAGGTGCGGAAGTTGAAGGAGGGAGGTAGTTCAGGCAAGGATGAACTTGCTGCAGAGGTGGCAACACTGCTTAAACTGAAAGGAGAATTGGCAGCTGCTCAAGGTGTGGACCCCAGCACAACAGGAAAGGACAAGAAAAAGGGAAAGAAAGGAGGAGAAAAGGGAGAAAGAGGAAAAGTAGTGGAGGGAGAAAAGGCAGCTGAAGGCACTAAGAGTAATATAAATTCTCCACCCAGGCTACCAGTGAATGAAGAGGATGCTAATAAACTGCAGGCCCTTGTCACGCAACAGGTAATAATCCCCCCTTCCCCCCCCATAGTGCCACTTCTGTGGAATCCAGTATTCTCCTTTTACTCTGACTTGGCCAAAAATTACCACATCTTCATCTGAATACTGACTTTTAGCAAGAGATTAACACTAGAATATGATGCAGGTCATGTAAAAGAGCTATGGAAAGAATGTCAGGCCATAGCATTGTTCCATTCTTCCACTGAGTTACATGAAGTAAGATGCAAAATAGTAAAATTCTGGGCTTAGTGTGAAAGAACTATAGTGCTCAGAACTTTTAAGTAACAACACAACTGTCATTTCAGAAGTAGTCCTGCATCAGAACAGTATCACTGTCCAAGCCATTTAATCCTCCATCACAGTACCATCAAGATCATAAGATTTTGGGAAAAAAAAGCCTAGGTTTGACAAGTTTACTGTACAGGTATCAGTATCATGGGAGTTTTTTATAAGCTTCATTTTTCAGACGTGCCTCTGGCTTTAAATTTCTTGGTTATGAAATAGAAATGGGTGGTGAGATATATGAATGAGTATGGAGTGACTTGAGGGTGAGAACAATGTAATGGTGAAGGATAGGGGTGACATTGTAGTGATTTGTTTGTGGCCATCTCCTTCGAGATCAAAACTGTGGCTGTAGATACATAAACAGATAGACAAATCTGATAAATTTTAGTCATATAAAAACCTAAGGAATTAACAAGACTTCAAGATAACTGGATGAAATATGTATGAGGAAGCACATGATATGGGTTTGGCACTTTTTTATTACTGTACTTGATAGTTTATGGAATCCAGCATGTGTACCCTAAGTACTTGCATGAAGAAAGATACAGTGGAAATACGAACAGGTTAGGATGTTTCAAAATTCTGAATTTTTGTGCTCGTTGAACGCACACATGCTAATTGAGTTCCATTTCACGAGCATTGACCACGCACAGTATGAGCACAAGTGACTGTTGCTATCCCACCCTGCAAGGCATGCATGTTTTGCCCTTATGAGAAATTAATAACTCTGGTTAACATCAAAGGCTATCCCAAAACTGAGTTCTGGGATGATAGAGGTGATGGGAAGATCGGTACTGGACATCCTGAAGCAGTGGTCACAAGTAGAAGACTGGGTGGCCAGCCTCTGCTTTGATACTACCGCAAGCAATACGGGTGTCCATAGTGGGGCATGCACCTTCATCCAGATCACCACTGGGAAACCACTCCTCTTCATGGCATGCCACCACCACATCCGCAAGCTTTTCGCTGGGGTCTTTGATGTGTTCTTCTCCTCCGGCTCGGAAATCCCCCTATTTGGCCAGTCCAAGAATTACTGGGATATCGTCAATCAGCAGGTTTCAAACCATACGAAGCTCAGGCCAATCGTTCCAGTCCACAACCCTTAGATCAGTGGATCTTGAAGCACCGAGATGAGCTGGCTTCCTTCATTGTCGCCAGACTCGAGGACAGCCACAACCATGACGCCTACAGGGAACACCTTGACCTTGCACTCTGCTTCCTGGGTTATCCTTTCCCTGAAACAAGGAAGTGCTTTGACAGCAGATTCCGCCGTCCAGGAGCGTACAGCAGGGCCAGGTGGATGGGGTTGGGGATCTGCTTGCTGAAGATTTACCTGTTCCAGGATCAGTTTCCTCTCACCCCTCACAAAGAACGAGCCCTGAAGTGGATAAACATCTTCTTGGTCATGGTGTACCATCGAGCTTGGTACTTATCGCCAGTTAGAATCAGTGCACCCACAAATGATCTGGCGCCCCTCAAGACGCTACAGATTTACAAGAACCAAGTTGACGAGGAAGTGGGCAACACAGCACTCAGAGAAACTTTAGAACTATGGCTGGTACCTGAGTGAGGATCTTGCAGGCATTGTTTTTTTCTCGATCCTTTTACATGAGGACGAAAAGCTCGGACGCTTCTCTTACTTCACCACAACCCCCCCTCGAAAGGTGAAGACGAGGAAGGTAGATCCCCTACTGTTGCGAGGCCCCACGGACTTGAAAATTGCTGATTTTGTCACAATCCAGACACAAAACTTCTTCAAGTGTTGAAGATGGAAGTTCTCAGGGAGCTCGAAGATGTTGAAGAGCACCGTGTCCAGGTCACGGCAGTCAGTGGAGTCAACGACTACATAGAATATGGAGTCAAGCTGGCACCTGACTTTAATGAGAAACTCACAAGGAGAGAGGAGGAGAGACAGCTGCCCCTCCAAATCATCGCCAACCACAGGAATGAGGTTCCTCAACCGCGAAAGTCTGTATATGTCTAATCATGATGTGTCCTGCTGTGAGTCTTGGGGTGTCAGGACAATATTCCCCGGAGAACAGTATCCCCCCATGCACAGTATCCCCTGAGGACAAAATTCCCCTGGACAATATGCTCCCATGCACAATTTCTCACAAGGACAAAATCCCCCTGAACAATATAACCCCTTGCACCATTTCCCCTGAGGACAAATTTCACCCCATTTTTATGTACGTTGAAAGCAGTGATAAGAAACAGGGAGGTGAGCGTGGAAGTGAAAAAGTTGTTACATGACAGTATTGTGATACAAACTTTAACCTATGGAAGTGAAGCTTGGACCCTGTTGGAAGGACAGAAGTCAAGGGTGAGAACAGTGGAAATGAGTTATTTGAGAGGAGCATGTGGAGTCGCATGGAGAGACAGACTAACAAATGAGGAAGTGAAGGACCGTTGTGGAGTGGTTGTGGACGTGATAGGAAGCATTAGGAGAAACACCTTAAGGTGGTTTGGACATGTGGAGAGGATGGAGAGTGAAAGACTGACGAGGAGAGTGTATGTGAGTGAGGTGGCGGGGGTGAGAGGGAAGGGGAGGCCGAGGATGAGATGGAGGGATGGAGTGGAGAGGTACATGAGAGAGGGGGTTGTGAGTTGGGAGCAGGGTAGTGAAATGGTGGAGGGACAGAGCGACATGGAGGTGATTTGTTTGTGGCCACCCCGTGCGGGATTGAGGCGTCTGGCAATAGATAGATAGATAGATAGCTCTGTGCGCTTACCGGGTATAAATCACAGCTCATTTAGGTAGGTTAGGTTAGGTATATAGATATGTATCCATTCATCCATCCATTATCCAATCCTATGTTGCCCCATGTTAGGTTAGGTTAGGTATATAGATATGTAACCATTCATCCATCCATTATCCAGTCCTATGTTGCCCCATGTTAGGTTAGGTTAGGTATATAGATATGTATCCATTCATCCATCCATTATCCAATCCTATGTTGCCCCATGGGGAGTGGAGATGCCTGGGGTTAGGCAAGTTGGTCCTGACATTCAAGATGAGAGTGACCAGCCTCACTCATCTCTGAGTGGCATTACGTGTGCAATAAACCCCAACCATCCCTTGGATATAAACATACACAGGCTTAGTCTGACTAGAGTGCCTTAATTAGCCACTAAACCACCAGGCTCCATAATTTGGTTATATGGTTACCACCCATCGTACACCAGGAAACCATTTAGCTTGTCACTCAGTGTAGAGTTGCCCATAGGCAGAAGGAAAGGGAAAGAATGAAGGAAAGAAAGACAAAAGAGGGAGTGTAAAGTTGCTCGTAGGCAGAAGGAAGTGAAAAGAATGAAGGAAAGAATGACAGAAGAGGAAGGAAGGATGAGAGGAAAGGGCAGACACCCAAAGCAGCACTACATCAAGCGAGTGGATGTATATACTGTACATATCTATCTATCTATAGCCCGATGTCCTAATCCCGCAAAGGGTGGCCGCAGACAAAACGCCTCCAAGTCGCTCTGTCACCCACCGTTTGCCTACCCTCCCCCCAGCTCACTCCCCCCTCCCTCATATACCTCTCAACTCCATCCCTCCACCTCATCCTTGGTCTTCCCCTCCCTCTCGCTCCCCCCACCCCACCTGCATGCACCCTCTTAGTCAGTCAGTCATTCTCCATTCTCTCTACATGTCCAAACCACCTCAGTGTAGTTCTTCTAATCTTCTCAACCACATCCACCCCACAACATTCCTTCACTTCTTTATTCGTCAACCTGTCCCTGCATGTCACTCCACATGCTCCTCTCAGGTAACTAATTTCCACTGCTCTCACACTTGACTTGTTACGCTCTAGCAAGGTCCATGCCTCGCTTCCATACTTCAGGGTAGGGATCACAATACTATCATGCAATGACTTCTTGACTTTCATACTCACCTCCCTATTTCTCATCACTGCTTTCAGTGAACCAACAACCTTCTTTCCCTGCTGTACCCTTTCAAGTATTTCATTCCGAAAACTTCCATCCTTACTCATCACACTACCCAAGTACTTGAATGCACTTACATTCTCCATATCCTTACCATCCAACCTTACTGTGCATTCTGTGACTTCATTCCTTTCAAACACCATAACTTACTCTTGTTTACATTGACTTTCAGATTCCTCTTCTTACACACTGTCCCAAATTCATTCACCAAACCTTGCAACTCCCATTCATCTTCACTCAACAATACTGTACCATCAGGAAACAACAACACCAGAATCTTCCACATCTCACCCTCATTCATTAGAGCCTCTCCCACATCCACTGCCCCCCCTTGCACCTCCTTTACAACCCCATCCATGTTTATATTAAACAGCCATGGGGACATCACACAACCCTGTTTCAGTCCCACATTCAGATCAAAGAACTCACTCAGCTCTCCATCCACTCGCACAGTAGCCCTAGCTCCTTCGTACATACTCTTCACAGCACTCAACAGTTTCCCCTCCACTCCATATATTCTTGTGATACCAACTCCAGCATATGGAAGTGAGGCTTGGATCTTGTTGGAAGGACACAAGTCAACAGTGAGAACCATGGAAATGGATTATGTGAGAGGAGCATGTGGAGTTACATGGAGTGACAGACTGACAAATGAGGAAGTGAAGGAGCATTGTGGTGTCAGTGTGGATGTGATATGATAGAAAGTGATAGGAGGAATACATTGAAGTGGTTTGGCCATGTGGAGAGGATGGAGAGTGAGAGACTAACTAGGAGAATGTATGTGAGTGAAGTGGAAGGGGGGAGAGGGAGGGGTAGGCCGAAGATGAGATGAAGGAATGGAGTGGAGAGGTATATGAGACAAGGGGGTGTGAACTGGGAGGAGGGCAGTGAAATGGCAGGGGACAGGGCAACGTGGAGACGATTTGTTTGTGGCCACCCCTTACGGGATTAAGGTGTCAAGCAATAAATAAGATGGATAGAGCCAGAATTCTGAAGGTTTGAATGGTGTGTGAATGATCACCTGTCCTTTCATCAGTTTACATTTCATGTTTTTGGAGACTATCTCATCCCAGTCGGGGGTGAAAATAAAGGTTAGGATGATGATTATGATGATGGTGATGGTGGTGGTAATGGAGATGAAAAATCAAGTGAGGTGTATAAAGACATGTGATGATGCCAGCAAAGAGGAAATGAGTGCAGAAATGGGTGATGATGGTAATATACAGTAGATAAAGAGGATGAGAATTATGACATCACCTCATATCTTTCAGCATGACCAGATTAGGTGCTTAAGAGCACGAGGTAATTCTAGCAAGGAGGATGTGAGTACAGAGGATGATGATGATGATGATGATGATGATGATGATGATGATGATGATAACTACCACATCTCTTACAGGGTGATAAAGTGAGAACCATAAAGGCCCGAGGTGATGCCAGTAAGGAGGAAGTGAATGCAGAGGTTGCCATCCTAATAGACCTTAAAAGACAGCTGGCCTTGGCTCAGGGGATTGACCCAGATACCCTCAATGCCAAGGACAAGAAAAAGAAGAAAAGGTAAGAAAGAAGAAAATAAGAGAAGAGAGTATGGAAAAAAGAAGAAAATTAGGGATTAAACTGTGGTAGAAAGAAGTAGGGAAGAATGGAAGAACAGTAAGTACTGTAAGAAACAGAAGGAAAGTAAATGCAGTAAGAAAATGAAGAAAGGGTTTTTCTTGAAGCTGTTGGACAATGACGGTATATAAAATGGTATATAGATATTGCGAGTTTTTCACTTACTGATTCTGCACATCTTCATCGGGCACCGATATACGATGTATAATGGTCTTCAGGTAGCCACCGTGTGTTCTCAGTCTGAGGTTCAGAACACAAGCCCCTGGCAGATATTTCAGTGAGATTGTAATGGGAGAGGCGGTGGCTTGATCGGTAGAGAGGTGGCCTGCAGTCCTAATGGACCCAGGTTCAAATCCTCGCTGGGGCAGGGAACAGTTTAAGGATTTGAATTTCGTTAAATCAAGCTTTACTGATCTACCAGAAGACCTGCTGACGTCGTAAAATTACCCCCGCTAATACCAATACACCAGTCCTATATGAGACAGCCCTAGCCTGTTTGCAATATGGACAGTGGGTGTTAGCGCCGAAGTGGTGACATGTAGAGGTGTATGGTATGTAGGAGGACTGCTGGGCCTTGATAGCTGGCTGTGAAGCCTATGCCCAGAGTCGGGCACATAGAAAAAAAAAAAACTCTAAAATCTCTATGATACAATAATGAATTTACCATTTTTCTGTATATTATATACTGAACCTTATATCCTCTACTGTCTGCCACCTATTATTGTTACATAATTCATTCACATGTAATTAAAAAAAAAGTTTTAACCCTGTTGTTGTTATTGTGACAACCTAAAGCTCATTTGAGTGTGAACCCAGTGGACTGTAGGATGAAATTGCTCTTTCTCTGCGATCCACCGTCGTCCTTTCAAGGTACAGGGTGGGACTTGAGGGAAGTTTGCACACTTGGCTGCTGTTTTATCAGTGCAGTACATGTGGGTGTTCCTGTCCAGCACCAAAGTTTTCATCGTAACAGGAATTTTCATGCTGTACAGCTAAGTGACCATGGCCAATGCATGTAGACAGGTTGGAGCCTGTAAAAATGAAAAATGAAATGAACCCATCTGTGTGTGCTTTCTCTCTCTCTCTCTTGTCTTTTGTAACAAAATTAATACCAAAATTTTTATGATAGTCATGAAGAAGTGCAGTGGAATTTTTATTTTATTTTTTTTTTATTTTTTTTTATGTGTCTGACTCTGGGCATAGGCTTCACAGCCTGCTCCTAAGGCCCAGTAGTCCTCCTACATACCATAAACCTCTACATGTCGCCACTTTGGCGCTAACTCCCACCATCCATATTGAATACATGCTAGGTCTGTCTCATACAGAACTGGCATATTGGTATTAGTGGGGGTGTTTTTACGACATGTCGGTGGGTCTTCTGGTAGATCAGTAAACTCTGTTTTTCATTAAATTCAAATCCCCACCTCTCTACCGACTGAGCCACCTCCGGCATTGTATTGTCTTTGAGTTTTAACAAGGGATTAACACCATGTTGTGCCAGTCATGAAGAAGTGCAGAGGAGAGGATGTAAAACCACAGCAAAAGGACGAAAATCTGGTTCAAGTTAAGGTGAAAGGAAGTTGATTTTCTTAGCACTAGTCATGAAGAAATGCTATGGAAAGGATATAAAGCTGTATTGTTGTGAGGTAGCAGTGTGTCTCCATTGATTACCATTTTAAGTGAGGCTTGATAATAAAGTTGCAATGAATATCCTTCATTTCTAGTTCATTTATTCTCACTTGGCAGAGATTTGTAATCCCTTTCAGCTTAGTTGATGGCCAAATGTATTAGATTGGAGGGTAGACTTGACTAGTAACCAAAGAGACTCATTACTACCTCATATCTAAGACTTATTCAGCTGCAGCTTACTGTATCTGTTCTTTTTATCTGATGGCACTGGATTACAATGAGTCTTCTTGGTTACTTTTCACATATCGATTGCTTTTATCAGATGCAGTTGGATTGTAATGTGTTTCCTTACTATTTGCATATATATTGTTTTCATGTAATGGAACAGGGCAAGAAGCATAATTATTAGGTATAACATGCAAAGTATGGGTTTTTATTTGACAAAACTGGATGGTAATGAGTCTCCTTGGTTACTAGCCACATATATTGTTTTCACCTGATGGGAGTGGGCAAGAAGTTTAATTACTATGGTATAATGTGGAAGAAAAATTAGTTTGTTTTCATATAATGGGACTGGACCAGAATTTGACATTAAACCATCAGTTATTAGCAAAAATAAGGTAGGAGAAAAATCATATTGAAGTGTTTGAATGCAAGGTCTGTCCAAAAAAGAAACCAAACTTTTTAAATAGTTCACCAACTAGTTGACTTCACTTGATTGCGACGGGAGTGCTGTGTAGTGGCAACTTTGAGCTTTAGTCTAACACTAGCCGCACCACACCATATCACATACTCATCGAGATACACGTACCTAAATGACTCTGTGTTTAGTACACTTGGTGATTTGTTTTAAGATGAACAATGAAGAATCTTGAAGAGCAGTGTGTTTGTGCAAAATTCTATTTCAAATTGGGAAAAACATTTACAGACTTTTCAGATGTTGCAACAGGCTTGTGGAGAGGATTGTTTGCACTGTACGTGGTGCCACAAGTGGCTCTAGTGGTTAAAATCAGGAAGAACGTCCACCAAATACGATCCCAGATCTGGACGTCCCTCCATGTCAAGAGACGATGATCATGTTGAGAAAGTGCGTGCTGTGATCCATGAATATTGCCCCCTGACTGTGATGTTTCCAAAGAAGTAGGCATCAGTAGAAGCTCCTGCCACATGATTTAGGGGGGGGCGGGGGAAAGATGCATTGTGCTGCTGCAAAATTTGTGCCACATTTGCTGACAGACGAGCAAAAAGAGAACTACATCGCAGTCAGTCAGGAGCTGTTTGATTATTCGAATGCAGATGAAAACTTTATGAAAAACATCATAACAGCTGATGAAATGTGGGTGTACTGCAGCAATTTCAAGACAAATAGGCAGATCCCACAGTGGGTTGGAACCTTGTCACCTCCAGCTAAAAAAGCAGAGTCACTCAAATGTAGAGATGATCTATTTTTTTATTGGAAGGGTGTTATTCATTGTGAGTTTGTCCCGTGTGGTCAGACAGTCAATAAAGAGTTTTACTTGGACATCCTGAAGCATTTGAGGGAGGCAGTGCGAAGGAAGAGGCTGGACAAACATAACCTGGATGCTGCATCATGACAGTGCACCTGTCACGTGCATGTCGCTTCTTATCCCTGACTTTTCAGCAGAGCACGAAATAACTATTATCCCCTCAGCCGCCCAACTCTCCAGATTTGGCCCCTGCAGTTTTTTTTTTTTCTTGTTCCCAAAGAAGAAATCCACCCTGAAATATTGCTGATTTCAGATGATAGAAAAAAATGTGCCAAGTGCACTAAACACATGTTCACTCAAACACATGTACCTCAGTGGCTAAGTGATGTGGCATGATTCGGCTGGTGTTAAACTGAAGCCCAAAGTTGCCACTGTGCACCACTCCTGTCACAATTGTGCTACACCAGCTACTTGTTGTTCTGTTTAAAAAGTTTAGTTTCTTTTTTAGACAGAGCTTGTATCATTCTAAGGTAATTTCTGTGACAGGGAGGTGGCTTAGACTCTAGAACAGCATTTACCTACTTGAGGGAGCATTGCACTCCATACTTATTATGCAAGTGTTTGTTTTTGTGACCTGTTTAACAGGACACTGTGCATTGAGAGTGGTTCGCATACATGGAGTTCTTACCAGTACTTATTTCACTTAAACTTGGCCCAATATTACCATCTCTCCAACTTGAATTCTCAGTTGTAACAATAGATTAGTACAAAAATATGCTGCTGCTCATGGAGTAAAGCTATGGAAAAGATGTAGAGATATAGCATTGTCTTACTATGCCATTGAGCTGCATGAAATAAGCTGCAAAAGGACAAGAATCTGGGCCAAGTTAAGGTGAAATAACTAGCATACAGCAAGTTAGGGTTGGGGGTTACTGGCTGTCCTGTACGGTTTTGTAAAATAGTAAGTAGCTTGCGTCATCTTGGAACCATGACAGTGAAACACACATCTCCAGTCGGCTTCAGTTATACTCCACATCATCTCAGCTCATTAACTGTTCCATCCATCCATCCTTCCATCATCCAATCCCTTGTTAAGTATTTATTACTAGTAGCTCAACACTAGAAATTCATTTTTTCTTCATTGATTACAAGCCCTATGTGCTGTATTAATGTGCTAAAATGATTAATGCAGTCTGCATTTTGTCAAATGACAAGGACTGAAGCATGATATTGTCTGCATACATAACTGGTAACTCCAGGAGCTAATTTTGTATATGCTATATTGTTCATTAGCACAATAAACAGCATAGGCAGTAGAACCCCCCATTGAGGTGTACCTAACTCACGTTGTTTCTCTTGGGAAAGTGTAGCCTGGTAACATACTTGTGTCCTCGGCCCAAATATATAATCACCCACCAGTGCAATAGTTTCCCTGTTACTCGCATGTTGACTTATAGAATTACTTCTCCATTAGCTTTGTCAAATGCATCCATGAGATCAGTGACCACCATGCAGTAGTCAGATTCATTGGACAGACACTTTATCACTGCATCAGTTTTTCTTTACCTTTCACACATCCGTATAGACTATCACTAAGCTTATCATCAGTGAGGCACAACAGTATCTCTTTGTGTGTGTATGTCTTTGTGGAGGGATGGTTTCTCCCCCTCCCTCCCCTCTCTCTCTCTCTTTCTCTCTCTCTCTCCTGTTTTCCTTTCACTACTCCCTCTCATCTCCCTTTTCTTTTTTCTACTCTACATTTCCTCTTCCCCCTCCTTTTCTTTTTTCCTTAACACTTTTCTCCCTCTCGTTCCCTATTTTTCTTCTTTGATTGAAAACATAATCGTGGGAGAGAGAGAAGGAAAGTGTGCTTCATACATGTATGACCTATATTTGCCAGGTCAGGGGTCAAAGGTCATCAAGTGCAGAAAATATAAAAAACGCCAAAATTACGCCCTTGCTTGCCTGAAATGCAATGCTTCCAAGATTATTAAGCCAGGGCTATGATTCTTGGATGGAATCATGGAGGTATAATAAGGGAGGAGTCGGCATGAGGTCACATGACTTGAAGCCAGCATGCTTCAGCCCCCCACCCCCTTTGACTCAAAACAAACGTCAGCTGAGCATGGAACTCTTCATTATTTTTTGTGTAACCACTCAACATCCCTGCTTGTTCTGCTTTTGGGTGTACGCAGAGGGATCGACAAGACTCAACATTCCATAGGTAAAACTACTAGGTTAAATAAGGAAATGGTTTCTTAGAAATGGGCTTAAAACTGTGTCACATTGGATTCTTTTCCATGCATTTTCTTTGATTATTTATGATCTAGTGATTCGATACTGATGTTTTTTAAGACTTTAGCAACCTCCAATAATCAACATTCAGTATAGACACCGATTCTGTTACTAAATGTTCCAATTTTTTGGGGGGGAAAGTAAAGAATACCAGCAAAGTGCTTCCGCGTTGTGGCCGGTCAGCCAATAAGTAGGCTAGGCCAGGATATACTGCTGTCTCAAACACCTAACCTAACCCACATAGCTATCCCAAATTAGCCTTTATAACCTAAGTGACCTAGCCTACCCTAATCACCTAACCCAGCTGAACATAATTTAACCTAACCTACCTAGCCCAGCCTGGCCTAGCTTATCTCAACCAGGCACTAAATTAACCCATCTAACTTTACTTACCCCAAGTCAGCTTAACCCAGCTTATTCTGACCTAACCTTACCCAACCCAGTTCACCTAATCTGATCTGCCAGGGATAGGGAGGGAGTTTGGGGATGTTGTGCAGTTCACTGTTCATTTGGGGGATAAGAAGGAAGCTAAGAGATGTTCTTTTGGAGTTCATCATTCATTCAGGGGACAGGGAGGGGATAAAAGATGTTCTCCTGCAGTCCACCAGTCTTTGGAGGGATAGGACAGGAGTTGAGGGATATTCTGCAGTCCACCAACCTTTCAGGGGATAAGAAGCTAAGGCATGTGTATAATGCATATATCAGTGCCATTATGTTAAGCTGCCCCTCACAAACAGGTGTGTTTATGATCAAGTGAATAAAGACAATCATTATAAACAAGAGATAACTCAAAATATCACTTTTACCATATAACTGATATACCGTAAATTGGAGGAAACTGGCAGATTGGCTTATAGATAGAAGAGGTGCTGCACTGTAATGTATTTGGTTTGTCTGTAGCAAAGTACTCTGGGCCACTCACACATCTTGAATACTAAGTCATAGCTGCGTGAAAATTGATAAGCCATAGTTATTTGGTATGAATTAGTCTCCTTGGTTACTATACTTAACCCTACACCTAGCCATTACTGAGCTGAGAGTGGCTGAGGATCTTTTATCACTTTAGGCAGAATGCATTACACTCAGTTTCTTTCATTTCTTTCTGTAATTTACTGTGATTATATGCCGTATCTAGTCCTATAAAAAAGTGACCCCCTGATCTCAGCTGTATGGGAAAGGAACCCTGGGCCAGATCCCCCAAAGCAGTGACAAGAAGTAGAAATTGGGCAAGGTATTGCAAAACTTAGTACGTAACAGTACAATATTGTGATTCCTACTCTAAGTGAAGCTTGGGAAGGACAAAAGCCAAGAGTGAGAGCAATGCAAGTGCAATACTGTATGTGAGAGGAGCTTTTGGTGTTATGTGGCAAGTCACACACATGAGAAATGAAGCAACACTGGTGTTGGTATGGATGTGCTAGAAAATATTAGAAATACTCTGATAGTTTAGCCATGAGGAGAGTATGGAGCATGTCACTTTGAGTTTGAGAGTATGAGAGGAGGGGGAGGGGGAGAGCGAGGATGAGATGGAGGGATGGTGGGTAGTAGCATAGCCAGAGAGGTGGGGTGGCTCAAGTCATCCTGGCCACCCCTGAAATGTGTCTGGTCACTCCTTTACCACCCCATTTTAAAGTCCTAGCTTTGACACGACTGTAGTGTGTTAGGGAATGAAGGTGATGTAGCTGAGATGGAGAGAATAATTTAGCTTTCTGGCGGTGACAGATAAAAGCAGTAGTTACTTACTGGGGCATGGGTAAGGGTGGTGATTGACCAGTGGTACTAAGGTCTTATTAGCAGTAGTAGTAGGAGTGGTGGTGGTGGTTATAAATCCTGGTTCATCTGAAATGCAAAACCAGTAGACTGCAGGCTGATGTTGCCCTCCTGCAGTCCATCATCACACTTTCAAGATATAGGGAAGGAGCTTAGTGTTTGCAAAAGCAGGCAGCAGAACCGCACAGCTATGTCGGTGCCACTATGTGAAGGCATTTTTTTTGCGGTACCCAATACCGATGCAATATGTGATTGGACAAGAGGCCCACCAAGACATATAGTAACTTGGTGGTGGGATGAGGGTGTAGAAGCCGCAGTTAAGGAGAAAAGAAGGCTTTTCCGGGAATGGAAGAAGGGTGGTAATAGGGAGGAATACTTGGCTGCCAAGCGTCGGGCTAGAAGAGAGGTATACAGGGTGAAGTATGAGTCACAGAGACTTTTACTTGATAATCTAAATCATGGGGAAAGGAAAAGTGTGATATTTAGGGTGGCAAATCGGGTGAAGAGGGATAATCGAGATATTGTAGGTGAGCAGTGTATGAAGAATGATGAAGGAAGGGTAATGGTGAACAGTGGGGATATTAAAGATGCATGGAGAGAGCATTATAGCTGGTTGTTGAATGAGGAATTTGACTGGGACAGAGAAGGTTTGGAGCCAGCAGATCCAGTGTTTGGCCCTTGGCCTTTGATTGACACTGATACTGTGAGTGAGGCAATAGACAGGATGCGGGTGGGGAAGGCAGCGGGTGTGTCTCTGTTGACTGCCGAAGTGTTAAAGGCCTCAGGAGATACTGGGTTGAGGTTAGTCACTGACCTAATAAATATGGTTATATATGAGTGTGTTGTCCCAGATGATTGGCTGAAGAGTGTAACTGTAAATGTGTACAATGAGAAGGGTGATGCCCTGGAAAGAGGAAATTATAGAGGTATAGAGCTCTTAGATCAGATAATGAAAGTAATGGAGAGAGTTCTAGAAGGTATGATTAGAGAAAATGAATATTGATGAGATGCAGTTTGGGTTTATGCCAGGCAGAGGGACCACTGATGCCATATTCATTGTTCAACAGCTTCAGGAAAAATATATTGGAAAGAAAAGGGAACTGTATTTTGTTTTTGTTAATTTGGAAAAGGCCTTTGACAGAGTCCCTAGAGAGGTGGTGAAGTGGACAATGAGAAAGCTTGGATTGGAAGAGTGGCTGATTAGGGTGGTTATTGCCATGTATGTGGGTGCTCGCACCCAGGTAAGAGTGAATAGAGATTTGAGTGATGAGTTTTCTGTGAATGTTGGTGCCCATCAGGGGTCAGTTTTGAGTCCCTTGTTTATCATGGTACTTGAAGCCCTCTCACATGACTTCAGAGATGGACTTCCATGGGAGATGTTGTATGCTGATGATTTGGTGTTGATTGCAGAGAATGAAATGGAGGCAGAGGAAAGATTTAGGAAGTGGAGAGATGGTATGGGGCACAAGGGCTTAAGGATCTGTCTATCTATTGCCAGACGCCTCAATCCCTCACGGGGTGGCCACAAACAAATCGCCTCCATGTCGCTCTGTCCCCCGCCATTTCATTACCCCGCTCCCAACTCACACCTCCCTCTCTCATGTACCTCTCCACTCCATCCTTCCATCTCATCCTCGGCCTCCCCCTCCCTCTCCCCCCCTCCACCTCACTCACATACACTCTCCTCGTCAGTCTTTCACTCTCCATCCTCTCCACATGCCCAAACCACCTTAACGTGTTTCTCCTAACACTTCCTATCATGTCCACATCCACACCACAATGCTCCTTCACTTCCTCATTTGTTAGTGTGTCTCTCCATGTGACTCCACATGCTCCTCTCAAATAACTCATTTCCACTGCTCTCACTCTTGACTTC
>JAGKTI010001849.1:13635-75852 GCA_018397915.1 Birgus latro | reverse complement strand
TCAATGCCCAGTCATCCTCTGCCATCTCTACACATTCTTCTGTACCTCAGCGTGGCACTAATCATCCTCTTCACCATCCCAATGTCATTGCATTCACATCTGCGAACATCTTCCTCTTTCAAAACCATGATCACCTCAAAACTTCCTATTATTTCACAGAGGTGGGCAGACTAAGGAAAAAAAGGAAAACATAAAAGTAGGAAAAGCTAGCAACACTGTCCACTAAAATGTGTCCTTCACATGGAAATTTGCTGGTGGAAAATAAAGTAACATTAAATCTGGTGTAAACTGAGGGGACAAAATTTTTATATTTTACTGCAAAAATACAATTAATCAACAACTGTATCAACTTACTATAATCTTACCTGTGATAGACAGTTCTAACAGAGTTGTAAGAAGTGATTTCTGCTCAGTGATCAGGTGAGACAGTTGATACATTTCACTCTCCAGATCTGAAAGGAAATAGAACAATAAGCAAATGCTTGATCAAAGTTGCCATTTCTGACAGCTCTTTTGCTATTAACTCCACAATAAATGATGATAACGACGATGAAGACGACGACAGTGATGATGATGATGATGACGATGATGATGCACCTTTTATGCTATCCACTCCTCTCTTGATAAGAGGCTAAAGCACTAATCCTACTTGGTGGACTTTTGTTGAAGCCTGAAGCACTTTTCAACTGACTGCCCTTTCTGATGCCTACCAATGATCCTAGCGTGGAACTGATCACTTCACTCTTCAATCAATAGCGGGCACTCTAACCCACTAGAGCAAAGCAGCACTGTAAGTTAAAGAACAATTGCCTATCGCAGCTCCACTGCTACCCATTCAGTTGATATGTCAGTTCTCTCAATTTATGGTATCAGTTTAAAGGAAAAAGTTGTGAAACTCCGGAATGCATCCCAGGCTTACAATGAAAACCACAGTAAAACCTAACCATAATGGACTAATTGGGGCCCAAGCCATTCCAAAAAAAGAGAAAGTCCAATAAAAGCGACATCCGGACTTCTCCCTGCTAACCCAAACTTTTTCCGATGTATCAGACATTAGTCTGGATTGCACCGACGGTTTTTCACTACCACAGCAGTACTGTAATTATACATTCACTACAATAATCTAATGGTATAATATATATAACAATACTGTACTGTGCACTGATACACAGGTCTTACATTTACCTTGTTGTAGTCAACATAGCCGAAGTGGTCAGGCAGTCCGGACCGCCTCTGGCTTTATCGGACTCTTTCTGATATGTAAGAATTTAGTCTGGTTGGCTCCTCGTGTCAGATAAAGTGAATATTGCAGTTTATTACTGTATGTCGATGGTGCCATTGGTTAAGTAAAAACCCATCGCTAGGCAGGGTATCGTAAATCATTGACAATTTAACATGTAAAGTATGGGGATGCAATTTTGAGCCTTGGGTTCCCCACCAATCAAGTCCTGAACTCACCCAAATGAGTCCGAAAAAAGTTTAAAGCTAATGTAAATGGCCTAACAGCTGTAAAGGAAGCTAACCTAATCCTAATACCTGTTAATAACCCCCTAAAACCAACAAATAAAATGTGAAAATCATAAAAAATAGGTCAGAAAATATCAAACACCTCTCACCACTTCTTGTAAGTCCATTTCGGTCCTGGCTGTCATCACGAGGTGACGATGGGATGTAATGCCTATCTCAAAACTAGGGGTAGGCTTATGATAGGGGGGGTAGGGTGGTGTTTCTACCCCCATCACTAATCCAGACTATCGCATATAGGAATATCGTAAACTTGGGTTTGCCTGTACTTGTACTGCACTTTATTATCAAAATCATACTATAGTACAGTAACTGTCAACACCAAACTACATGCACATTACACACTACACTTTCAATTCTAAATTCAACCATATTGACTTCACTTAACCAAGCCTCGAAGTCCCGAGGGGTGTTTTTTTTTTTTTTAAATGCAAGGGAGAAGGAACCAAAGGCCACAGGCCTGCACACTGTTCCTTCCAAGAAAAAGCAAAAACAATACAAAAGAGGGCCAAATTCAAGATCCGTTCAATTCGAGATGCCTGAACACACTGCGTTTGAAAGACTGGAGATCATAGGAAGTAGGAAATACAGACAGAGGAAGACAGTCCCAGAGTTCACCAGTTGCATAAATGAAGGACTGGGAGTAACGGTTAACACTTGGATTAGAGAGTTGGACAGAAAAGGGATGAGAGTTTGTTGCTAGATGGGTACTACGTGCCCGGTGTAGAGGTGGAGGGATGCAAGCAAACACTTCAGAGGAACAGTGACAGTTGAAGTAGCGATAGAAGAGAGATAAAGATGCAACAGTGCGGTGAAGAGACAAAGGTTGAAGGGAATCAGTAAGAGGAGGAGAGTTAATGAGATGAAAAGCCTTTGACTCCACCCTATTGAGAAGAGCTGCATGTGGGAAGCCTCCCCACATGTGAGAGTTGTACTCCATACACGGGTGAATAAAACCCGTGTACAAGGTCAACAACTGTGCAGGGGTAAAGAAAGTTCAGAATCGGCTTAGCACACCCAATCTCTTGGAAGCAGATTTCACAGATGTAATATGTTCTTTCCAAGACAAATCCCGAGAGAATGAAACCCCAAGGATGTTCAAGGATGATGCAGGACAGAACTGGACATTATTAAACATTAGTGGGTAATCCTGAGGAAGATTTTGTCGGGCTGATAAGTGTAAGAACTGAGTTTTTCATGCATTAAAAATAACAAGATTATTTTTACCCCAGTCAGAGATACGAGCCAAGTCAGACATTAGGTGTGTCACAGCCTCATCCCATTTTTGTTGAAGTAACTGCTGAGATGGACGTTGCGGAAACCGAATGGAAAGGTGAAGGGTGGAATCATCAGCATATGAGTGGATAGGGTTAGACGTACAGCTTAGAAGGTCATTGATGAATAAAAGGAAGAGAGTTGGTGATAGGACAGAGCCCTGAGGAACACCACTGTTGATAGGTCTAGGAGAAGAATGATGGCCGTCTACAACAGCAGCTATAGAACGACCAGAAAGGAAGCTAGAGATGAAGGCACAGATAGAAGGATAGAAACCGTAGGAGGGGAGTTTGGAAATTAAAGATTTATGCCAGACTCGTTCGAAAGCCTTTGAGATGTCAAGTGCAATGGCAAAGCTTTCGCCAAAGTCCCGAAAGGAGGATGACCAGGAGTCTGAAAGGTAGGTGAGAAGATCGCCAGTGGAGCGTCCCTGACGGAACCAATACTGACAATCAGAAAGAAGGTTGTGACAGGAAAGATGCTTTAAAATTTTTCTGTTAAGAATTGACTCGAAAACTTTTGAGACACAGGATGTTAAAGCAATTAGACGATAGTTAGAGGGTTGGGAATGGTCACCCTTCTTTGGGACTGGCTGAATGAGAGCAAACTTCCAGCAAGAAAGAAAGGTACAAGTTGACAGACAAAGGTGAGAGAGTTTACCTATGCGGGGTGTAAGCACAGAAACACAGTTTTTGAGGACAACAGGAGGGACTCCATCAGGCCCATATGCCTTGTTAATATTGAGGCCAGTGATGGCAGAAAATACATCAGCTGAAGAAATTTTAATGTCAGTCAAGAGAAAGTCAGAGGGGGGGAAGTGATGGAGGAACAGCACCAGAATCGTCTAAGGTGGAATTGGAGGAGAAAGTCTGAGCGAAGAGATCTGCTTTATCAGTAAAAGAAATAGCTACAGAGCCATCAGAGTAGAAAAGAGGAGGGAAAGATGATGAGATAAAGTTGTTAGAAAGGTTTTTGGCAAGATGCCAGAAGGAGCGAGAAGAATTCGAGTTGGAGAATTGAGAACATTTAGCATGGATGAAATTATTTTTAGCAGAGCGAAGAACAGATTTAGCACCATTCAGGGCAGAAATATATAAAAGATGTGACTCAGGGGTGGGTTGGCTCCGGTACCTCTTATAGGCCCTCTCCTTGTTGCGGACAGCATTAGAACAAGCATGATTAAACCAAGGCTTTCTTGCATTAGTCAGAGGATATGAGAAAGGAATGTATGCTTCCATGCCCAAAAGAATAACCTCCGTAATGCGCAAGGCACACTCAGATGGCTCCCGGCCATGGAAGCAATAATCATTCCAAGGAAAATAAAGAAGTACTGCCTGAGGGCCTCCCAATCTGTTGCTCCAAAGTGCCACAGGCGGCGTTTCTTTGGAGGAGTCCACAGGCCGTACCGGAGCGATAGGACAGGTTAAGGTAATAAGGTTATGATCGGAGGAGCCCAACGGGGAGAAAAGATTAACAGTGTAAGCAGGATTAGTTGTTAGGAGCCAACCCACCTCTGAATCTCATCTTTTTTATGTTTTCTGCCCAGAATCATGCTAAGTCAGTTCTTTGCTCTGCTAAAAATAATTTCAACCATACTTAATGCTATGAGCTCTCCAACTCGAATTCCTCCAGCTACTTCTGGCACCTTGCCAAAAACCTTCCTAACAACTTTACCTCATCATCCTTCCCTCCTTTTTTCCACTCTGATGGCTCTGTTGCTATTTCTTCTTCTGATAAATGAGAACTCTTTGCTCAGATTTTCTTCTCCAATTCCAACCTAGATGATTCTCGTGCTGTCCCTACATCTCTTTCCCCCCTCTGACTTCCTCATGGCTGACATTAAAATTTCTTCAACTGATGTATTTTCTGCCATCACTGGCCTCAATACTAACAAGGCATATGGGCCTGATGAAGTCCCTCCTGTTGTCCTCAAGAACTGTACTTGTGTGTTTACTTCCTGCCTAAACTCTTTTGCCTTTGTCTGTCAACCTGTACCTTTCCTTCTTGCTGGAAGTTTGCTCTCGTTCAGCCTGTTCCAAAGAAGGGTGACCATTCCCAACCCTCAAACTATCGTCTATCTGCTTTAACATCCTGTATTTCAAAAGTTTTTGAGTCTATTCTCTACTGAAAAATTTTAAAACATCTTTCCTATCACAACCTTCTTTCTGACTGTCGGTACAGGTTCTGCCACGGACGCACCACTGGTGATCTTCTTACCTACCTTTCAGACTCCTGGTCATCCTCCTTTTGGGACTTTGGTGAAAGCTTTGCTATCGCACTTGACATCTCAAAGGCTTTTGACCGAGTCTGGCATAAATTTTTAATTTCTACACTACCCTCCTACGGTTTCTATCCTACTATCTGTGCCTTCATCTCTAGCTTTCTTTCAGGTTGTTCTATAGCTGCTGTTGTAGATGGCCACTGTTCTTCTCCTACAGCTATCAGTAGCGGTGTTCCTCAGGGCTCTGTCCTATCACCAACTCTCTTCCTTTTATTCATCACTGGCCTTCTAAACTGAACATCTAACCCAGAGGTGTCAAACTCAAAACCTTTCAAGGGCCAATTCTTAGTTTCGTTACAAACTCGAAGGCTATCAAAGATATACAGTATACCCGCACATTTCTGCCATGTTTCCTGTCACTTCTTATTGCTTTTCTTTCCTTTACAGGTGGCTTTACATTGAGTGACGAGCCAAATGGTTTCCTGTAAGCCAAGAAACCATTTACAACGCTGGGTGGTAACCATATAACCAAACCATAAGTGTTTCACACGTGTCAACAAGTGGGTTGGTCGTAGTTTGATTAACTGAGGTATTAGAAAGCGAAGTATAACTCACGATTTCGCTAAAAAAGCGGCGAAGTTTAACGAGTACAGTGCTGGCATACACTGCTTCACCGTATTTCGTGACAGTTAAAACGTTTGGGCCTGGCGGATCATCCCTTCAGATAACAGCAATAGCTGTGTCTTCGGTTTCAAATGGATTTGTGATATTTATTTACAAAAAGTTTCCAATTATAAAAATGATATTACTAGCAATTTTATTTTAAAGTATTACCATTATGAATAAAATGTAATTTATGAATTTTCTGTCTCTTAATATTTTCATTCATAACAATTATAGTTTCACGGGCTGATAATTCTTCCCGTCATTTCGCGGGCCATTCATGACCATCCCGAGGGCCATATTTGGCCCGCGGGCCATGAGTCAGACACCCCTGATCTAACCCTATCCACTAATATGCTGATGACTCCACTGTTCACCTTTACATTCGCTTCCCACAGCGTCCATCTCAGAAGCTGTTTCAACAAACAAGGGATGAGGCTATGGCACACCTAATGTCTGACTTGGCTCATATCTCTGACTGGGGTAAAAATAACCTTGTTATATCTATAACCCCGACAAAAGCTTCCACACACAGGAGTACCCTCTAATTTTTAACAAAATCAAGCTCAATCCTGCATCATCTTTAAACATGCTTGGGGTTTCATTCTCTAGGGATTTATCTTGGAAAGAACATATTACCTCACTTGTAAAATCTGCTTCCATGAGACTGGGTGTGCTAAACCGGCTCTGAACTTTCTTTACCCCTGCAGCTGTTGACTCTATAAAAGGGTTTTATTCCCCCTATGTAGAGTACAAGTCTCATGTGTGGGGAGGCTCCCAACACACAGCTCTTCTCAACAGCGTGGAGTCAAAGGCTTTTCGTCTCATTAACTCTCCTCCACTTACTGGCTCCCTTCAACCTCTGTCTCTCTGCAGCACTGTTGCATCTTTTTCTCTTTTCTATCACTACTTCAATGGTCACTGCTCCTCTGAACTCTCTGCTTGCATCTCTTCATCACAACATGGGCACATAGCTCCCATCTAGCAACAAACTCTCATCGCTTTCCTGTCCAACTCTCTAATGCAAGAGTTAATTGCTACTTGCAGGTTTTCAAGTATGCAACAAGTCATCTCTGGAACTGTCTCTCTCTGTCTGTTTTTCCCACTGCCTACACTGTCCAGTCTTTCAAACCCAATGTGTCTAGGCATCTTGAAATGAATGGATCTTGAATCTGGCTCTCTATTGTTTTTATTTTTTCTTGGAGGGAGCAATTTGCAGGTCCCTGGCTTTTGGTTCCTTCTTCTCTGCATGATCATGATCATCATCCAGACCTCCTTTCCCACCCCAGATCCAGGCGAGGAGTAGAAACGTCCAGACAGTATAAGTTTGCCCAGTTTAATGGGACATGCTTCCAATCACTCATCACTGAAGACCCCGGAATCCTGGCTCTATTAAATAGGCCAAAAAAAATTTCATCATGTTCTGTAGCTTCACATATACCCATCTGATGGTGTCAAACTGAATGCTGTCAAGCTGAAAAGGGGTACCAAATCCCTGGTTATGCGCTTCTCCGCACAAAATTCATCCAGCCAGCTTTGTCTCGTCGACTTCCATACCTCTCTTCCTCACACACTCATCCACCATATCTCTCCACCTTCTCCTTGGCCTACCTCGTCTCCTCCCTCCTTCAAATTCGTTCAGATATACAGTACCTTTTTCACCACTCTGTTGTTATCCATTCTCTCCACATGACCAAACCATCTCAGTGCACTCTGTTCAATTCTGGTGTCCACAGATTTCCTCAATCCACATCTTTCATGAATCACAACATTCTGTATCTTATCCACTCTCTGTACTCCACATACTGTACATTCCTCAGCAGTCCCATCTCCACTGCTCTCACTCTTGACTTTTCATTTTCTTGCCACACCACAGTCTCACATCCGTATGTTAAAGTTGGCACTAACACTCCTTCATGTAAGCCTTGTGTAGCTGCAACACTCAAGCCTCTGTTTTTTATCAAGCCTTTCACTGCACCAGCTACTATCCTTCCTTGTGTCACTCTACTTTCCACTTCTTTTGTACGTTTTCCTCTCTTTTCTAACAAGTGTCTCACCAATTCCAGTCTCTCTCTATTCACTGTAACATCACACTGGGAGTCACCTTCTCTCTCAATAACTATCACTTTACTCTTTTCTACATTTACTCTCAAAATGCGATGCTCACAGACATCTACAAAACTGCACTACTGTAATCTACCAAGCTCTTGTCCAGTATTTGCAAGTAACACTGCATCATCAGCATACAAAAAATTTGAGATATTCCATCCATCACCATTCATTGCCAATGCCATCCTTCTCTCCATTAGTCATGTTTTCACTTCTCTCATCACCCCATTCACATATATATTGAACCACCATGGGGACATCACACAACCTTGTCGCATGCCCACATTGACTGTGAACCAATCTCTTAGATGCCCATTTACTCTTACATATGCCTATGCCTCACTACCATCATAAAAACTCATGATGGCACCTAGCAGCTTACCATTTCCACCATACATCCGCAACACCTTCTACAATCCTTCTCTGCCTACTTTTTCGTATGCTTTTCCAGATCCATGAATGCCATAAACACCTTATAGTCCTTCTCACACTCCTCCACTACCTGTCTTACTGCAAATACTTGATCCACACATCTGCCACTCCTAAAGCCTACCTGTTTGTCACTCACTAGGACTTCTGATGTCTCTCATACTTTCTCCATAATAATTCTTCCATATACCTTCCCTACAACACTTGATAGGCTTATGCCATGATAATTCTTACCATTTTCCACTCTGCTGGCACAGATTCACTCATCCACACTTTCTCACACATCTCCAACAACCACTTCATCCCGCTCTCTCCACTACACTTAATCATCTCTGCATACGCCTCATCAACCCCAGCTGCTTTCCCATTTTTCAGCAGCTTCAAAATGTTCTTCACCTCTGCAAGTGTCACATTTCCTGGCACTGCATTCCTTCTCTGTACACCTCCCAAACCAATCATGTTAACAGTCACTTTCTTCTCTCCATTCACAGTCATCAGACTTTCAAAATATTGTTTCCATCTGGTCCTTCCTCCATCCTCATGGGTTAATAATCTACCACTTACATCCTTCACCCTTTATCATTTCTTTCTGCTGTCACTTCTACATTTCTGCATCTGTTTCCAGAATAACTTCCTATATTCAGAGTAAATTGCATTCATTTTTCTTCCTAGATCATCATTTACCTCCCTTTTCCTCTTCACTAGCCTATTTATGTGCTTTGTAATCTCAATATACAGTATTCATTTCTTATTTCAACTGAACCCCTGTCCTGTAACCACTCTAGCCACTTCTTCCTCTTTTCCTGTACTGCTCTCGTAACCTCTTCATCCAACCATCCCATATCTTTCCCCTTTGTTGTTACTCTTGCCACACCACATACTGCTTTAGCATTCCTAACTAAACAATTCCTATATACATTCCACAAGCTGTCCTGATCCATTTCATTCCAGTTCACTGACTCTAACTCCTCCCCTACTTTGGCCCTGTATTATCTGCCATTTCTTTGATCCTCAGCTTCTCAACTTTCGGACTTTATCCCTGACAGCTCCTCACTCTCTCGGTCCATCTCACTCCTCTCAGCTTGATCTCGCATACCAAAATCATATGATCTGACAAACCTCCACACTGTCCTCTCACTGCCCTTGTATCAGCAACACTACCCAGCATCAATTTCTATACGAGTACATAATCAATCAGGCTTCTTTCAACACGATCTCCATTCCCTCTATACCACATATATTTATGTGCATCTTTGTGTTTAAAATAAGAATTACGGATGCACAATCTCCTTTCCTGACACATGTTCTTCAGTCGCTGTCCATTATCATTCTCTCCTGGTACTCCATTATTACCCATTATATCATTCACAGGACCAGTGCCTACTCTACCATTCATATTGCCCATTACAATCACTTTATAACTCCTAGGCATTTCTCCTACTACTTCATCCACCTCATCCCAAGACTGTCTTTGTCTCACTCCTGTCCTCACATGGTGCATATGCTACATTCACTGCCACTTTCACCTTCTCAGACTTGAACTTAACATACATACATACATCTCGACTGACATATTTGTGATCTCTCATTCTACTCTGTGACACTTCATTCATCAATGAAGGAACTCTTTCTTTGGGTCTTCCTTGCCCATTCATGCCCGACCTTACACACTTTACATCCTCCCACTCCTCCACTTCACACCCTCTAATCTTCACACAATGCCATCATGGCATATCTCGCACTCTTTAACACATTCTTCACCTCCACCCTCTTAATCTCCTCATTCACACCTCTCACACTCCACAAGGCCATGCGAATCAGTCCGTTTGGTTGGAGCCTTGAGCAGGTATTGGGCCCTCCAAGGCTCTCCAAAACGTTTGCCATAATTTAGTGATTTTAGATAAAGGTATCTTCTTTGCATAAATATAATAAATAAATAAATAAAACCAATTATCCATCCCATCACGTGGAAAAATCAAGAGCAAGACTCTCTTTATCTCTAAGAATATGAATAAAAGGGTAATGGAAGCCTAACAGAGTTAGTCCTCATTATTATTCAGGGAAGTATTCCACATTACTGTAACTTTTCCCAAAGCTACAACTGGTACCATACACTGGGAGACTAGCAAGTTAGCTTAGAAGGAAGCAATGGAACTTAAAAGAGAAATATTCTCTAAGATACTGTGGATTAAGCAGATGAAAAAGTAAAAGAGGGCTTAAAAAAAAGAAACACTTCTTACTTCAAAAACAACTTTATAATGAATTAGCAACTTTTAGGTGAAAAATAGGTGTTACTGTAATTCATCAGGAACTTAAAATGCAACAACTTTATGTGAAACACACTTAACCCCATCATAACAACAGCATCTTTTATACATTTCTATCTTGCTATTTCCAGACAATTTTATTTTGCTTAAGAGCCTCCTTAAACAAGAGAGTTTAACTATGCCCTTCATTAACCTATGTATTGTACTGACATGGTGGTAGGCAGTGGTGACCATCATCCACTCACTTGATGTAATGCTGCCTACTATTACTGTCAAATTAATCATTCTACCTCTTTGTATGCCCTCCTCTCTTCCTACTTCTCCCTTTCCTTTCATTTCTGTCCCTTTTTACTTGCCTTCTTACCACTTCCGGCACCTCTACACCAAGCAACATGACTAACAGTTTCCTGTAACCCAGGAAATCATTTACGATGCTGGGTGGTAACCATATATTGTAGCCAGAAAACAGGGTGCCCCTGCTGAGTGGAAAGCTGCAATTGCAGCATCCATCCAGGAACCAATCCTCCAAATTTTTCAAGCCACCATTGCAAGGCACTGTCAACCACAGGGGAACAACAATTCACTAAGCAGATGGCCCTGCAGGGGGAAGTTGCTTGTCTGTAGTTGATGGTCTGAATGGCAAGACAGACTGGGGTTGAGTAGCAAAAACAACAACAACTGTACTGACATCATCATTACCATCATCATCATCATCTGTACTGTCATGGACATTGATACTGATCCACTTTACTGCAACAAAAAACATGACAGTGAGCAACATTTTCAAAACCCAGTACAGTACAGTAGTGCAATGTTAAGCATCTAAATGCCACAAACTATTGTATAAGAGCATCATATCTCTTCAACCAAAAAGTGGACTGATATTACAGTCCACAATTGTACAATGAGGGGGCTCTTAGTTTACTAAGCTGCACAAAACTGTCAGGTGAAAAGAACAACAAAATAAAAGATGCCCTCTGAAGAAAAGGGTTTAAGTTGGGACTACAGTTTTATCTTATCATCTCTGTTAACTGTCTTTCTGTAATTAAGTTTATTAACCTTTCAATGGTCACTGGTGTTGAGCAACGCCCTCCAATGCCAATGCTGGTGGCAACAAAATAGAAAGATCTATGAAAAACTACAAACAGTTATGGGAAGGGAACGAAGGTTACTGGTAGGTTTGCACAACCCTACTCTACCATCCCAAGCACTCAGGCAGTCAGTTCATCCCAGATGTTATCGCACATATGTTCACACGCTGATGGCTCATGCGCAGTAATTTTATGAGTTTTTCCGCAAATCACTGAGAATCACAGGATGGGTCTAGGGAGCTAAAAACAAAAACACTGACAGGTGTGCCAGATGATTCTTCTCACACCTGTAAGAAAAAGAAATTAACTGTTGAAACTTGAAAAAATGGTTCTGGGGTCAGCTAGGGAAGCATATAAATCTATTATCTCTCGGCCATTGGTAGGTTAAGTTCACAGTACTGTAAATCACAGTAAAGGTTGTACAGTACTGCTTCTTATAAAGTTGATCATCTAGTTTCTTTCAATTTACAGCACAAGTACCAGCTGAAGTTCCATTACTACATATAAAGATGACTTGCCAGTTTCCCCAACTTACAGTACCAGATGTGTGGATAAAGTTGAGATATTTTAGAACACATTCCTGATTTTTATCAGTGACCATCTGTATCTGCGATCTCTACTGTATATGCTGAGAATGGATGGGTTTCACATACATGATATCTCCTTGGCCGTGTCGATGAACTGCATATAGTTGTCATACACATTCTTCTTGAGCTCTGCATTGGTCTTTTCCGCCAGCTGTTGTATTCGCTGGCGCTGCTGCCGCAGCTCCAAGTCTCCCACGCTGCTCTGACTGAGGCTCTGCACATCTGAGGTGAGAACGAAAAATGACACACTGACTAAGAGAATATGTGATATACTCTATATGTAAGTGAAGTGGAAGGGGAGAGAGAAAGGAGGAGACTAAGGATGAGATGGAAGGATAAGGTGGAGAGATATATGGGCAAGAGTACGTGAACCGGAAAGATGACAGCATGATGGCAGGGGTCAGCAAGACATGGAGCCAATTTGTGGCCACCATTTTTGAGATTAAGGTCTCTGGTTACAAGTAAAGAGGGAAACAGATCAGGTTTGGTTAGGCTGGATTAGTTAGATTATATTATACTACATTTAGCCTAATTAGATTAGGTTGTCAGACCAGGTGGGGATAACTTAGATTATGCTAAATTTTGTTAGGTAAATTTAAGCTGAGTTGCACTGGGATGTTGGGTTAGCCTGAATTGGCTAGAGTAGATTATATTTTATATGGTTTGGACATGTGGAGAGGATGGAGGATGATAATTGGGTACAGAGGGTGAGAAGTGTTAATATTGGGGGAGGGGTTGGGAGGGGTAGACCGAGAAAGACATGGGACGAGGTCATTAAATGTGACTTAAGGGTTAAGGGACTGAATAGGGGGGCTGCCAGAGATCGAGCAGCGTGGAGAGCCGCCATTAGGTGACCAAGGCCGACACATGCAAGCATGTTGGAGCCTTCAAAAACGAAACGACTATCATTTGATAAGTGGTGGCGATCATCATCCACTCACTTGATGTAGTGCTGCTTACTTCTTCCTTAGCCTTTATCATTCTTTTTCTGTGCCTGCCCTCCTCTCTTCCTATTTCTCCCATCTTTTCTGTCACTTCTGATTTTTTTCTTTCTTTACAGGTGGCTTTACACTGAGTGACAAGCCAAATGGTTTTCTGTAAGCCAAGAAACAATTTACAATGCTGGGTGGTAACCATATATCCAAACCATACGTGCTCCCTACGTGTCAACAAGTGGGTTGGTGGAGGGTTAATGCCCCTTCCCCTAAAACAAATGGTCACCTTTTATGGGATTATGGCATCTGGCAATAGATAGATAGATAATTTGATTAGATTATGTTGCATCAGTCAGATCAGACCAGATAAGGTTAAGATATGTTTGGTTATATCAGGTTAGGTTATGCTAAATTTGGTTTGGTTGGCAGAGCAAACTAAGGAGGAATGAACTGGAGTTGGGAGATAATTAATATGAAAGATTTTTCAGAATCTATAAGAAAGCCAAGCCAAGTTTTCAAAAACTGTAATTCAAATCCAAATGAAATGGCAGGATTTACAGATGTCAGGGCTAAGATCAAACGATATACCTAAGTGAGGGTAAAAAGATGTAACTACCATGGATAAGTTAAATCCTGTTAGGTTTAGTTTGCGCAATGCTCACTGACTATACGAACCTTCAAACAGTACCAAGGATAAAACTGAAGAATGACAAGACTAAGACCAGAGAAAGTGGGCTTCCTGGAATTAGTGCACCCAAAAATCTTGAAAATTAAAGAAAAGTTTTGGTACAATTTTTAACTCTGACAATTCTCTACATCAATCATATCTGCAACTTCCCCACCTCATGTTTCCCATTTCCCATGTAACTGTTTAGGTTTGGTCACTGTGAGGGCTTTGCAAGAAAAATGCATGTTAAAACTGAATGACTCACACTAAAAACCACCAGGAAGCACAAAATTTGAAAGACTGAAAGAAGCACACTTGTAAAAATTTGATAAATAATCATTCGTCATTCATTATCCAATCCTATGTCGCCCCACAGAGAAGCATAGCAGCCCAGGGCTAGGCAAGTTGGTCCTGACATTTAAGAAGAGAGTGACCAGACTTACTCATCCCTGAATGGCATTACGTGAGCAATAAACCCCAACCACCCCTTGGATACAAACCTTCACCGGCTCAGTCTGATTGGAGCACTGTAATTACCCACTAAACCACCAGGTGCCAAAATTTGGTTATATGGTTACCACCCAGCATAGTAAATGGTTTCCTGGTGTACAGGAAACCATTTGGCTTGTCACTCAGTGTAGAGTCACCCACAGGCAGAAGGACAATAATACATAAAACAAATAATAAAAAAATAAACAAACAAATAAATGATAATACTAAATCTGGGACTTTCACAATTAGAACAGGTTCTGTTAGGTTTGATGTGTATACTATCTCTAAATATGGATGTGCAACTAAACATGGTAAAAACTCAAGAATAGCTCATATTCACAGATACTGAAAAGTTTATGACAGATTAAGTTTTATCACAGTGTGATTAATTCATGCCACTCAAGTTCTGCAGAAATAACTAATATGATATCAAGGTTCAGATTGAAAATGTTTGTTTCCAGCATTAAATTAAGTCCCATCAGGCTTGGTTTGCATGTAAAATTGATTCCTTTATACCAGGCTTGGGGCCAAGTCCAAGTACTTGTACTTACGTACAAAATCTTGAGTACTTATACTTGGGATTTAAAAACATTAATGTACTTGTAGGTTACTTGGGCCAAATGTATGTACAAAATCTTGAGTACTTATACTTGGGATTTAAAAAAATTAATGTACTTGTAGGTTACTTGGGCCAAATGTACTTTGAAGAAATCAAGCATTTTCAAGTGCTTTTCAAGTACAGTACAATCATATAGGTATAGCTGTGTTAATAAGTAGAAATACACATCTGTTCACATTATCTACTGTACAGTCTCCTGCTGATGAGATGTGGAACCATTTCACTTACTACCTGGTGCACTGGTCATCAATGTGCAAATAAGTGAGGGGATTAGTTCCAAATCTTACCAGCAATGGATACCACAGTAAACTAAACGAGTAAATGTGTATTATTTCTCCTGAATGCGACTGTACCTTGTTTAAATAATTACGAGAAAATGACAATAACTGCTTTGTCAATGGCAATAACTAATTATTATAAGTTACAATATTTATTTCAACTGGCTGTAAATTAATTTCTATCATAATAATAACTTAAGCTCAATTGATACTAGTCCTATCTGGCAACTCTGATGCACACACTTCATTTCAACAGGCACCAGCATGTTTACTTTCTTCCTGTCTGCAACCTCTCACTTCAGTAGCTTTCTTTAGCCATCATTTATAGCAACCTGAGTGGTATTGTGGCATTATCTAAGCATTTTGACATATGGAGCCACTTCATATTGCCAGAGGATACTACTGGATATTTCAGGGCAGTCTGCAAGCAGTGTGATGTTGGTATATCATGCTCCAAAAGTGACCTGACCTGACCACACTTGACCGCTAGTGACTTAATGAAAACTTCATTTTTTCTTTATAGTCATACAATTATGTTCCTACCAGAAAGTATGGCAAAACTGCTGTGTGTTAGCATCAATAAGCAATGAAATTAGTCAGATACTGTGATGGACATATACCGAGACTGAATCTGATGATGTTGACCGGTGACTTGATCTCAAACTTGTATGAGCTTTTGCTGTATGGTGAAGCTAACTGTACATCAGCCTAAAAAACTAAATTTGCTGGAAAATGGCTTACAAAATTACGTTAGAAGACAAAAAGTTTTTAGTTGAATTTGGATTTTTTTGATGTTGAAACAAGGCAAATAAATGTGAGATAACTTATGCCAAGTAGCAAACTTTTATCGTTGATAGTTTTTTGCTATCACAAGCTTTTTTCAGTGTGGGTATTAAAAGCATCCCATCCCCACCCCCAACTGGGCCCACACAGGTTGAGCTTAAATATTTATTAGTGTTTAAATATCTGCCATTATCATTTTTGCATATATTGCAAACCAAGGAAAATATAATTTAATTCCATATTTATAAAGACTGCAAGTATCACACCAATGTTTTGTACCACATATTTCATTGCAAGCCAAGAGAAATATAACTGCCTTCAATGTTTTTAAATATTGCAACTACCACACTTATGTTTTGAATCACAAATTTCCTTTTTATTATTAAAATCTGGATTATCAATTAAATTTGGATATTTATCTAAATTTGTATCATTACCTAAATTTGTTACATGACAGTATTGTGATACCAACTCTGACATATGGAAGTGAAGCTTGGACCCTGTTGGAGGGACAGAAGTCAAGAGTGAGAGCAGTGGAAATGCGTTATTTGAGAGGAGCATGTGGAGTCACATGGAGAGACAGACTAACAAATGAGGAAGTGAAGGAGCGTTGTTGTGGTGTGCTTGAGGACGTGATGGGAAGCGTTAGGAGAAACACGTTAAGGTGGTTTGGGCATGTGGAGAGGATGGAGAGTGAAAGATTGACGAGGAGAGTGTATGTGAGTGAGGTGGAGGGGGCGAGAGGGAGGGGGAGGCCGAGGATGAGATGGAGGGATGGAGTGGAGAGGTATATGAGAGAGGGGGGTGTCAGTTGGGAGCGTGGTAGTGAAATGGCAGGGGACAGAGTGACATGGAGGCGATTTGTTTGTGGCCACCCCGTTCGGGATTGAGGCGTCTGGCAATAGATAGATAGAGACTAGCATTAAATGAGACAAGGTTGTTTTGTCCCCACTCACAGATCACAGATAAGTCTTGATTTATGGAGATAGCTGTGCTGAGTTAAGAATTGTAGATATCAGACTTTGTAAATGGATGTCTGAGTGTGAACGAACTGTGAAGTGTTGAGTCATCTGCATATGAATGAATGGGATTGTGGGTGACAGATAAGAGGTCATTAATATGAACCAGGAACAGGGATGGCACCAGAACTGATCCCTGTGGCATGCAGGCATTAACTGAGTGGAAATTGGAATATACATCATCAACTTTTATTTTTCTGTCGCTGAGTTTGTACTTTTGCCCCTGCGATCTCTGTCCATTGGAACAGCAGTCTCTTTGAAGAAACTCTTATTTTTTTCTTTTAATACCATTGCTGGTGACCACTGGGAATATTTGAATAAAAGTATGAATCAAGAAATATTTGTACATACAGTAGGCGCGGAAAGTGTTGACGCCATCTTAAAAAAAGAAAACATTCTTGTGGTTAGCAAGGAGAAACAAATAAATTAACACTCACCATTGAATTTAGTATTTACTGGCATTCCCCTTCACCTTTATTATCTTCTTAAGGCGTCTGAGGAGACTGATGGTGTAGTTTTGCAGAACAGACGGACTAAAACTGCTCCATAGCTGCAGCCTCAAGTTTAGGCAAAGATGATGTGTCCATACTACGCAGCTGCCGCTTCATGTGCGCCCATAAATTCTCAATGGGATTAATATCTGGGCTGTTTCAGGGCCAATCTCGAATAAAGGGAACCTCACAGTCTGTTAGCCACTGTTTCACTGACTTTGCAACATGTGCAGGGGCAGAATCTTGCATAAATACTCTTGCCTTGGTTTTATCAATAGAGTCACTTAAAACATCACATAAGAGCTCCAAATAATTGTTCTGGTTCACTTTTTCATTTGCAAGTAGAATTACCAACCTACCAACACCATAATATGTAAAGCAGCCCCAAGCCATGAGTGAGGATGGGTATTTAACAAACTTGGAAGTGTACTTAGGATCCAGGCGGTCACTGCCTGGTTTGCGGTACACTCGTGATGAAGGGGTACCAGTGACAGTAAATGTTGACTCATCACTCCAAAGCACAGTTTTCCATTGCTCCTCACTCCAGGCAAGATATTTCTTACAAAAATTTACTCTCTTTTTCTTCTGAAGTGCAGTTAGCAGTGGTTTTTTACGAGCACAAAAACTCCTGTAGCCCAGATCGTCATGCAACAGCTGCTGCACACTTCTGACAGACACATCTGCAAGCAACTGTGGGTTCTTTTCTTTTAAATCCCATGCTGTTAGCCTTGGATCCTTGCTAACTTGTCTTGAGATCAGCTGACGGGTCCTGAAGGTTGTCTTACGAGGTCTCCCAGGCTTGGGAAGTGGAGTAGGAGGAATGGCCTCCCCACTGTCCTTGAACAGCTTCACCAGTCTCTGCACTGTCCTCAGTCTAACACCATCTGATTTGCAATAAATGGGAGTTTGTGGCCAGCTTTGTATACAGTAATCACTTCCACACATTTGTCCTTGCTTGTGGTTACTTTAGGCATGATGAGAATGTGGTAGGTAACCAAATAACTGTGTTATCTGAGTCAAAACATGCCCTCGTGGTGCATCACACACAGAGACAATCCTCCTCCTGTGGCTGCCCAAACATTACTGAGCCTGCTCCAGTGGTGCCAAACCTATCAAGCAGGGTTGCCAGCTCCCGCTGAAAAAGCGTCAGCTCATTTCGCATCACAGGGGAGGGTAGTATTGACCCTACTTCACTTAACGCGAAAAAGAATGACGTCGGCAAAAAAAGTCAATACTTTCCGCGCCTACTGTATGTGTGAAACCAATAAATCGTCATCCTTTGTCATATATAGCCAACACCGCAGAACATTAGAACAACATCACAAAGTATTTTGTGACCTCATGATTAGGCACAGGACTCACCTTAAATGAATAAGTAAAAATTTGTACATAATATTAAAAAAAAACAAAAAAACACCCATATGTGAGCATTCTCATGCTGCATTGCCCTCAAAATAAAATTGGAAATTAAAAGTTCTGGTGGTATCTAGTATCTGCACCTTACTACAAACGCTCCTATTTCAGGAGATTCTGACTGAAAATTTCAGGAGAAATGGGTACAATTCGGGAATTTCTTATTTAAATACATTACTTACATTACTCACTTTTAGGAATTTACAATAATTGGCAGGTCCACCGTACCCCCTTAAAAATTTACTTCATGAATATAGAGTGACTCAACAAACATTTTAGTTTCTTAAAAAGGAAAAAAAAAAACAATAATGGCTGCTCAGGGGCCCCTGGTGGCTTCGGGGGCCCTATGCAACCACGTAATTTGCATACAGTAAGAAACGGCATTGCATACCAAATTCAATCTTCGTTAGATGGGTGCAGTTTCAAAATAATACTGAAAAGCCAGGCTAATATACATAATGGAATACAGATGTAGCACAATTCAAAATGTACTGAACTGAATGATGGATTTCTAGCAACTGGTACTAAAGACCATATGGCACTAATTCAAAGAACAGATACTGGTATATGATTGGCAATGGAAGAGAAATAGGAAAGAAGAGGACTAAAATGGTCTTGGCATAGAAGTGGTCCTGGTATAGTGGTGGTCTTGGTGTAAAGGTGGTTTTGGTGTAGGAGTGGTCTTAGCATAGACGTGGTCTTGGTGTAGAGGTGGTTTTGGTGTAGAAGTGGTCTTGGCATAGACGTGGTCTTGGTGTAGAGGTGGTCGTGGTGTAGAAGTGGTCTCGGTGTAGAGGTGCTCTTAGTTCAGAAGTGGCTTTGGCATTGAAATGGTCTTGGTGTAGATGTGGCCTCGACATTGAAATGGTCCTGGTATTGAGGCAACCATGCCACTAATGTGGTCTTGCCACTGAAATGGTTTTGGTGTTCAAGTGATTTTCATGCAGAAGTGTACTTCACAATGAAGCAGCTTGGCAACTGAGAGGTTTGGTGATGAATACTGACCGTCCCCATTATAACGATGAGATGCACTTGGGAAAGCCCATCGTTGAGCCGGGGTATCATTAAACAGGGATGTTATAACACAGAAATTATAGGGATGCATTTGGGAGCCTTGGGATTCCCCCCCCCAAACCAAGTCCAAAACCCACGCAAATGAGTCCAAAACAAGTTTCTGGCTTACCAAAACCAAACAACTTTAAATCATACTAAACTAAGCATAAAAGTGGTTTATAACTCACCTAAACCCAAAAATAAAATCCGAAAATCAGCAAAAATAACTCTGAAAAAATTAAACTTAGTAAACTGTACCCCAAAATGACAGTGTTCACCCCACCTATGACTAAAACACATTAATCTAAGGCCAAAAAGTTTACAAATCAATCTAAACACAAACATCAAGTCTAAATATAATCAAAATCAGTGAAAAAAACACACACACATCGGATAAACTGGCCATCGATAGGTGGGGAACGGTGTTAATTTTTTCACATTGCTATGGTGGGGTATTGTATAGCGATGGATCATACAGTGGGACAGACCTGTTGTTGGTTGAAAGGCTTGATCCACAAAGGGAGACAGGGTCAACATCAATGGGAGGTTCTTATCGAAGTCATGAAATGTGTCAGTATTACTGGTACTATAGTTTCTGCCAAAAACAGAATTACAAGATTTTAATCAATTTTTTCAGTATTTTAGACAATGCTCAGACACTTTTCTATGACATTTTTCTTGGAAATTATTTGTATTTTACTCTTGAAGGTTAGGTTATCTTCAAGAGTAAAAAAAAATAATTTGCAACAAAGAAGCCACAGAGGAAAAGTGTCTCAAAATTGTCTAAAATACCGAAAAAATAGATCAAAATCTCATAATTATGTTTTTGGCTGAAACTGTAATTTTACCCATGCGTAGAAAACAGTAGACAAAATTACGACCAGAAGAAACACGAAAATATTAAGGAGAGGTTGGACAGAAAAGAAAAGGACAGCAAGGAGAAAAAGACTGGGGACAAAAAAAAGGCTCTTTCTAATCACCTCTCATGACAAGCAGGGATACTGAGGAAGTATTCTCCCCCCCCCCTTCCTCAGGGGGTACACACCAAAATGGATGAGGCCTAATTAACAATAAAATGGCAATAACCTCTGGTTACTTTTTGGCATTAGAAATTTTCATGAGCGCATCAAAGGTATTCATAAGCTAACCCAATAATGTCTACAGTGGGGCCTTGCATCTGGTGTTTTCTTATCTGGCGGTTTCGCATCTGGCAACAGGATAGAAACTTTCCAAAGCCCAGCATCTGGCAGGTGCTCGCTAGGTAAAATTCTGTGCATATCCAGCTCGGCACTTAGCGGCCATCTTATGACAACGCCATTGTGTATACTGACACTGCACAGACCACAGGTACCACCTTGCCTGATTAGTTTTTGTGCCAGTGTCTCATGTTTGGTGGTGTTCAGCCAGATGATGGTGACCTTACGGGAGGCAGCTACCCAGGCTGCCACCCAGTAGTTATTCATCAACCCATAACCCAGAATTTTAGCCCAACAAAACACTCCTGAACTTGATATTGGTGAGTTTTTATTTCCTTTACATATTTATATTGATATTTAGTATTACTGTATTATATAAGAAACAGGGAAGTGAGCAGGGAAGCGAGCACTGAAATGAAAAAGCTGCTGCATGACAGTATTGTAATACCTCCTCTAACATATGGAAGTGAAACTTGGACCCTGCTGGAGAGACAGAAGTCAAGAGTAAGAGCAGTGGATATGAATTATTTGAGAGGAGCATGTGGAGTCATGTGGAGAGACAGATTGACGAATGAGGAAGTGAAGGAGCATTGTAGTGTGGATGTGGATGTGATAGGAAACGTTAGGAGAAACACATTAAGGTGGTTTGGGCATGTGGAGAGGATGGAGAGTGAGAGATTGGTGAGGAGAGTGTATGTGAGTGATGTAGAGGGGGGGGAGGGGGAGGCTGAGGATGGGATGGAGGGATGGAGTGGAGAGGTATATAAGAGAGGGGGGGGGGGTGAGCTGGGAGTTGGGCAGTGAAATGGCGGGGGACAGAGCGACATGGAGGCGATTTGTTTGTGGCCACCCCGTAAGGGATTAAGGCATCTGGCAACAGATAGACAGATAGATCTTCCTTAGGATAAAAGTACAAAAATATGTAAAATAAGGTAACTTTTGGGTGACCAAGACTCCTGTTAATTTTTCCCCACTTAAAGTTTGAACTAGATCTGGCAGTTTTGCATCTGGCATGATTTTTTTAGACTACTGTATTCGCCAGATGTGAGGCCTCACTGTAATGAGTGACAAGGATGACCATTTTTGGTAAATGTATGCTTTACCTGAAGCAGTAGAAGGACCTTACCAATTAAGTTCATATTCCTCCAGTTTGTTTTCTGTATTTTTCTGACTATTTTCAGGGTGGTAAATTACCTTTTCCTGCAGGAATATTTGGTATAATTTTGGAAATACTGTACTCTCAACTAACGTAAAGTGAAATTCATACGTTTGCCATTTAGTTTATGCAATTTTGATGAATTTTCTTCTATATACATCTGTTGCAAATGCACTTTTTAGTATTAAGTAGATAAGGAGTGGGAGTGAGAGTTGTTCAGCCTGTGGCTCCATCTGTTACCAATTCTACATCCAGATTAGATTAGGTTAGGTTAGGCGGTTAGATTAAATTAATTTGGGTTAGGTTAAGTTAGATGCAATGAAAGATAGAGATAGGAGCTGGAGACCCCCCCCTTCTCCTTTTCTTATATACGACGAAAAGCACTTGCGACAAATGCTTATACAGAAGAAAATGCTTAGAACTGCTTAAATTCTACACTAAGCATATTAATTTCAGTGTCAGTTAGTTCCTTCACTTCCTCATTTATCAGTCTGTCTCTCCATGTGACTCCACATGTGGATGTGATAGGAAGCGCTAGGAGAAACACAGTAAGGTGGTTTAGCCATGTGGAGAGGATGCAGAGTGAAAGACTGACAAGGAGAGTGTATGTGAATGAGGTGGAAGGGGGGAGAGGGAGGGGGAGGCCAAGGATGAGATGGAGGGATGGAGTGAAGAGGTGTATGAGAGAGGGGGGTGTGACCTGGGAGCAGGGCTGTGAAATGGCAGGGAACTGAGTGACATGGAGGCAATTTGTTTGTGGCCACCCCTTATGAGATTAAGGCATCTGGCAATAGACAGATAGTCAGTTGAGTGTATTTCCAAACATTTCCCCAAAATTTCCCATTTGTTATTATCACGTTCCGCCAAACCCAAACCTATGATTGTTTGCCTTACTCAAAGTACCCAAAGGTGGTTGTTTCCCAACTGGATGCTAAGTTAGGCTGGATTATGTTAGAATAGGTTAGATTAAATTATTAGGCACAGGTTAGGTTAGCTTTAGTTACACTTAGGTTAGGACAGTCCCTTCCGCCATTATGCTGATGAGTCAAACGAGTTGACACTACAGAACATAGCTAAAAACGTAAGGGAAACAGATTTCCCATGAAACAGTTATTCACCAATCTAGAAATAATCTGAAAATATAACAGTCTGTTAGGAAGACCTTATTTGGTGAGGTGCTTCTACTGCTTCAAATAATGCATATGTTTACCCCCTCTTTTCTTTAACTAAACTAAACGGCTATGCCAGCAACCAAAAGAAAAAAAAAAAAACCAAAGTGGGCGTACACCAGCAAAAGTCAAGTTAGTGAACATATCCTCGTCTGCAGTGTTCCTGTAACAAATAATATAGGTGCCAAAACAAATTTAGATGCATGAAATGGTACAATAACACTGCCGCTCTTACATTTTTCAGCATTATAATCCTCAGCTGTCAATTTTTTCACCAACAGATCTGCCATGTTTGTTTACTATGAGCAGGGTTCTTGGATTGGTTTCGGGATATACCTTCGTTTCGGCAATCCTATCTGAATTAAAATGTTTATTTTTGTAAAAGTACGCATACTACATATACAAGTTTTCTTAAGTTCCATGCTTATATGTCTTCATCGTGAGTTACATGATTAGCGGATTTCCCTTACACTGAACAGAACTGGGGACCTAATTTTCATAAAAATCGGTCCACGCGTTTAGAAGTGGCTGAATAAACCCTCAGGGTGGAGTTATTCTTGGCGAACGAACGTGAACAAGCATCGCCAAAAGAACATTTGTGAACGTTCGCGTACTTGGCAACCGTCGCACCCGTGAACATTCGTTCAATTCGATTTCAGAATATCAAGTGCATGTCCACTTGCTACGTTCGCTAGTGCTCACGTTCGTTCGCCAAGATTAATTCCACTCTTATAGACAGACAACGGTCCATATGTAGATATAATTCACAAGATTTAAAAATAACTAATTTTGTGAAACCATATAAGTAATGAATATAAGACTTTCTAGAGCCTTGGTGCAAATTTAGGATATTCACGAAAGACAGAGATGTATTTTCATACATTAACTCCGAAATTTATTGTCAAAGACTAAGTTGTGGATTCCTATAATTTGCAATAAAGGAACATTCCATGAGGTAGTGGTGCAATACTGACGCACCAAAAACTGAACTGGAAACGGGATAATCTCTGGTTAATTCCCCAATAATATTTAAAATTTTTCTTTCTGGGGCAAGGTGGCTCAGTGGTAGTGCGTTGGACTCGGAACAGGGATGTCGTGAGTTCGAACCATGCCGGGAAAGGTAGCGCCCTCCTGTCACCTAGCAGGGCTATAATATTATGATCTAATAAAGGTCCAGCTCGGGGGAACATTTCATTTTGCCCAGTAATATGTATAACAAAGTTTCAGTTGGCTACTAGTAGTTTACATCTATCGGGAAATAACCAGTCTGTCTGGGACTGCAGTAGGCTATTGTATGCCAACCAGGAAATAACCAGTTTGCTCAAGACTGCATTGTCAATCTAGAAATACTTAATGTCTGGGACTACAACAGGCTACCGAGCTTATAGGGGGCACGGTGGCTCAGAGGTAGAGCATCAAGCTCGGGACAGGGGGGTCGCGAGTTCAAGCCGCGCCCGGGACTACCGTGCCGTGCCGGAAGGGGTAGCGCCCTCGTGTTACCTAGCGGGGCTATATGATCTCACTGTAAGGTCTAGCTCGGGGGATTCTTTTTTTTTTTTACCAAGCTTATATCGACCAGGAAACCAGTCTGTCTAGGGCCGCAGTCAAGACAGTTTGTCAACTGAGACACAACTGGCCTGCCTAAGACTGCAGTTGGATACCAAGTTTATCCCAACCAGGAAATAACTAGTCTGTCACAATCTGCAGTAAATCTGACAATTACTAACCAGCCTAGGACTGGAGCACTTGAGAAATAACCGGTCAATCTGTGACTGCAGTAGATTACGTTTGTCAACAGAGAAGTAACTGCGTGTCTATGAGCGAGAGAATCGCTCTTGGAAAAACTTAGATCATGAGTAGGGAAGTAGACACCTACACTGTCTACTGTAACCGTGAGGGCATTCCCTGATGAAGACTGGGGCTCAAATGTGTGTGTGTGGGGGGGGGGGGGTACTTTCTGCCCCTTCCCTCACCTTCGTCTCCATTGCTACCTCATCAAAGTTTATTCTTCATCTACTGTCACATCTTCCTTCCCTTTTCTGTCCAAGACTTCTGATGGAACACTACATGCTCTTCTCTATCCTCTACACATTAAGCACCCTGTGACCTTTGATACTTGGCACTAGGAATCCATTACCTGTAGGCTATTCATTTTCCCCTCCACATATTTGTCTGCACACTACATTTACACTGCATGTTGCATGAAACAGCTGATATTTTTCCCCTCTGCTTCAATACCATCCATCCATACGTCATCTAATCCTGTGGTGTCCCTCGAAGCTTTGGAGCCCGGGGCTAGGCAAGTTGGTCTTGACATTTAAGATGAGAGTAACCATCCTCACTCATCCCCGTGTGGCATTATGTGAGCAATAAACCCCAACCATCCCTTGGATACTGAAATGCAGAATACCGAAGCTCCCTCTCAACCTTACCTGGGCAAGACACCCATCCCAGGAGGAGATACCCAGGGAGCGGAAATGAGCGGAGCGAGCTCCAGACAAGACGGGCGCACCAGTACCTCTCCCGCGCACCCCTCTTGTGCTCAGGTAACTCACCGTGAAGGTAGCAGCCCACGTGAATTACACATCCGCAATACCAGCAATCGACAGGTTCGGGGTAGGGCTACTCCAATAGCCCCAGACACCATTCCGGAGTTGGGCACTAGCCGCCCACTTGCTGTTTCCCTCCCTCAGCCATACCGGGTGATGGCCACCTTGACGCATGCAGGGAGGAGACGACCACCTTGCCGCCCTCGCTATAACTCCACAAAAGGAGGTAAAGTGACGGCCACCTTGCCGCACGTACTCACACCAGGTGACGGCCACCTAGCTGAATACGGGGAGGAGACGGAAACTTGCCGCCCTCGCTATACCTCCACAAAAGGAGGTGGAGTGATGGCCACCTTGCCGCACTCTCTCATAGTGGGTGACAGCCACCTAGCCGCACACAGGGAGGAGACGGACACCAGCCGCCCTTGCTCCAACTCCACAAAAGGAGGTATAGTGACGGCCACCTTGCCGCACTCATTCACACCGGGTAATGGCCACCTAGCTGCACACGGAGAGGACATGGCCTCCAGCCGCCCTTGCTCTAACTCCACAAAAGGAGGAGGTATAGTGACGGTCACCTTGCCGCACTTACGCACACCGAGTGACGGCCACTTAGCCGCACACGGGGGGAAGACAGACACTAGCCGCCCTCATTCTAACTCCACAAAAGGAGGAAAGGTGACGGCCACCTCACCGCCCCTAGGAGACGGCCTCCTTGCCGCTCTACAAAAAGAAAGGGTCACGGCAAGTGCCCTCACTCTCTCTCCCCACAGGGACATCCTCCCCCTCGACCAGCGGTTGGAGGAGGCCTGGGCAAGGACCCCTGGTATCTGGAGTCCTAGCTCTCTCCCTCGACCCCCGGCAGCCCCAGCCCCTGTCGGACTGTGCCGCACCGAGCTGCCACAGACCATACCTGAAGAAGGCTCAGCAGCGAGACCGCAGCCCTAAGACCACCCAAGACGTCCCTAGGACCCCAGGACAAGACCTCCCCAGCCCCACGCGACAACCTCTGCGTAAGCGGAGGCAAGTGCGTCTACTGACCCTGTTCGGGCCCAGCCCCTAAGCCCTCCCTCCTCCCCCCGCATTCCTGTGGAAGGATCCACCCTCTCCTGCACGGCCCTCTGACAACTCCCGGGCGAGACTCTACGGGTCGGCCTCCCAGCGCAGCCACTGGAAGTCCTGATGACCCCGGAGCCTCCTGACACAGGCTGCCGACCTGGGACCTCTGCTACCACTGCGCCTCATCCTGCAGCAAGCCCCAGTCACCACCTCCTGTCACCAAGTCCTCTGGCCCTGTCTGTGTGTGACATTATTTCTCTGTAAAGTGTGCCATCATATTGTAATAGAGTTTGTAATTTGTGGTAATATACGTGTAAGGTTGTTGCCCTGAGTTTTATGCCCTGTTCCTTCTGATTGCCTTAACAAAGCCCAACCCGGACTAGAAAGAGAACCTCGCTCCAGGCTCAATGTATAAGGAACGAGACGTCACACCCTTTTTCACGCAGCATAACAGATACATACCTGCACCGGCTCAATCAGATTGGGGCACCTTAATTGCCCACTAAACTTCCAGGCACCATAATTTGGTTATATGGTTACTACCCAGCATAGTTAATGGTTTCCTGGTGTACAGGAAACCATTTGGCTCGTCACCCAGTGTAGAGTCACCCAGAGGCAGAAAGAGGAGGAAAAATTGAAGGAAAGAAAGACAGAAGAGGAAGTGCAAAGTCACCCATAGGCAGAAGGTAGAGGAAAGAATGAAAGATATAATGACAGAAGAGGAAAGAAAGGAGGAGAGGAAAGGGTAGTCACCCAAAAGCAGCACTACATCGAGTGACACTATCTACCATTAACTGCCAGTGTACTGACAGCTGAACTTTATGCCACTGCCAATGGCTACTTCAAATTTACACCTCTCTTCATTTATCAAGTTATCCAACTTCTTTAGAGCAGTCCCACCCTTTCATTCAACACAGTTAATACTGAAGATCCAACAGTGGCTATTCCACTATCTGTCTAGTTATGTTGGGTTTCTGGACATTCACACATCCCAGGTAATGAAATAGTATTATCACCTTGCCCTGAGAGCCATTTTTCTTCACATTTATCCTCTACCTGAGTTCATGCTCAGATCTTTTTTTGTATGTTAAACCGTACTAATACACTTCAGAAATGGCAATCCCTCTAGTTTCACACAGGTATATTGTGTGAAACCATTTCTCTCCATGATCCTCCCCTGGACACAAAAACATGTGCTGGGAAACTACATCTGCTCATCTTTGAACAGGACATACTTCACTTACCCACAGTCACCTCATGACCAATGATCAGACCCCCATCTGTTCAAACTGTCAGTCACATCTCCATGCTTGCTCGATAACATGTGACAACTTCCCACATCTGATGTGACTGCAGGGCCCTTAATGTCAGTAATGTTCTATCCATTACACACTTTAAGTTCTCTCAGTTATATCAATGTCCTTTCTAGACAGCAAATCCACGCAAGCAGGTTGTGCCAGCCTATCTCCTTTAAGTAACGTAACACATAGCTATTCACCTGCTTTTGTCTCTATGCTCAATTCCACCAACACCCCTCTCTTTCACTTTTAATAAAAATGAGGTTCTTAGTGCCTGTAACTAAACAAGTAATCAATACAGATGAGACAGACCTATGGTGGAACAATATGCATAAAGGAAATGCATTTCTAATACAGTGGAGTCGCCTAATCTGCGTCAATTAGAGACTGGTATCTAACTGTGAATTACGAAATCCGCGGTTTACAAAGTTAAGAACCAATGGGAAAAAAGGATATTTAGTCTGGACCCTCGTGGAACCCCCCTACAGCATCCTACCTACACCTAACTAGCCAACAGCAAACACAGAGTGACAATCTTAGAAATATGCAATGCATGTTTTTAACGGAGAGCCTTCTTGGACCCCAGCTGGGTCGAATGTCGTCTTGGGGGGTTGGGGCCGTCCACAGCAGAGCCCAGGGAGAGGTAACCTTCACCCCCCCCCCAAAAAAAAAGGAAGGGGGGCGGGGGAAGGTCAGAACTCAAGGGAGAACACACGTAGTTGTCAATTGGCGGGACAGGAGGTAAACAAAACATGGCGGCTGTAGTGTGCACACTTGCCACCAGGGCTGGGCTGTGATTGGCTAGCAGCTGTGGAATACATCATGGGTGCCCGGATATTATAAATCTCCTCAGAAATGGGCCACTTTGGAACCTAGGAACCACATTTTTCAAGTTTTTTCCTCAGAGTGAAAAAAAAAATATGGACTGGTTGGGCAAAGCACCGCAGATTACAAATCCGCAGCTAACAGATAGGCAAATTAGGCGACTCTACTGTAATTAAAAGTCAGATTAACATATGAGTGGCTGTGTAAGAAATATATACTGAATATATAAAGGCAACCATTGGAAAATTGCATCTTAGGAATGTAACCCTCCTCGATAATGAGGAAGACCTGTGTCAGGTGTTGGAGATGGCCATCTTCACATATTGGCACTGATATAACTAGACAGCTCCACTGCCTGGTTATGAAGACAACCATAAACTCCCCCCATAATCCCAAAAAGGAGGATAACAGACTGCAAAAAAGCAACTTCAGCCGACTGCCCACTGAGCTCACATTCAAACACACCTGGGGTCACATAAACAACATACACTAAACTACACATTTTACTTCTGCTTTGAATATGTCTACCTTATTTGAGCATATGAAATTAGGTGCTCGAAAGGGTACAGCAGGGACGGAAGGTTGCTGGTTCGTTGAAAGCAGTGATAAGAAACAGGGAGGTGAGCATGGAAGTGAAAAAGTTGTTACATGACAGTATTGTGATACCAACTCTGACATATGGAAGTGAAGCTCGGACCCTGTTGGAAGGACAGAAGTCAAGAGTGAGAGCAGTGGAAATGAGTTATTTGAGAGGAGCATGTGGAGTCACATGGAGAGACAGACTAACAAATGAGGAAGTGAAGGAGCGTTGTGGTGTGGTTAAGGACGTGATGGGAAGCGTTAGGAGAAACACAATAAGGTGGTTTGGGCATGTGGAGAGGATGGAGAGTGAAAGATTGACGAGCAGAGAGTATGTGAGTGAGGTGGAGGGGGCGAGAGGGAGGGGGAGGCCGAGGATGAGATGGAGGGATGGAGTGGAGAGGTATATGAGAGAGGGAGGTGTGAGTTGGGAGCGTGGTAGTGAAATGGCAGGGCACAGAGTGACATGGAGGCGATTTGTTTGTGGCCACCCCATTCGGGATTGAGGCGTCTGGCAATAGATAGATAGACAGATAGAAATTAGGTCAATCCATGGACTGGAGCAATATGGCCAAGTTTGCAACCATTGCAAAATAACTTTGCCTTTATCTAAAAAATTAATGGTTTGACACACCTGTCAATGAAATATTTTTGCTTAAATCATCATAGTTATGGAGTTATTGTCATTGGCAATTTCTCTGTTAACAGGAAACTTGCACATATGGATGCAGGACTCACTCCTGCCACAGCCTGAGTGAGTGGCAGTTAGTCAAATAAGCCATCATCCCAGTGTGATGTGCTACTTTTAAAAGTCTATTCTGTCTTTCCGTCTTTCCTTGGCCACACATTTAATTTTACCAACAGGAACCAGTTTTTCTGGGCCTGTTTGAGCCTTCCTTGGATGATAATGCCGAGACAGATGGATCAGGAAGTGCATGAACTTCCTTCATAGCAGCTACTGTTCCAGTGTTTCTGGGCTCAACCTTTACGGTGGAGACGAGAGACAAATGACAGCCTGATAATGTACCATAAAATCTGTGCTACACTGCTCCTACAAGAAACTCTTGTGATGTGTTATTAAAAATCCTCTTATATGAGGGTATTCACATGCCACAGGTCAAAGATCAATTGCAAAGATGTAAGTAAAATCCTGAGTTCTATATACGATGAGATATTGTTACTCATCTGTCTTTGTGTCACATGAAATCAATATTTTTTCCTTGGCCATCAACAATAAATAAAAATAATTATACTACTTAGGAACTTGCACTGGAAAACCCAAACCACCTGTATGATTTCAAATTAGCTAATTTTCAACACTGAGATGTCTTGTCAAAGAGCAACAGTATCCTTTGGTGCAACACATTATGCCAATTTGCATCACTGGATACTCCTGTTTCACTTCTGATTTATACTAGTTATAAAAATGGGAAAGCAGCTGGGGTTGATGAGGTGTATGCAAAGATGATTAAATGTAGTGGAGAGAGTGGAATGAAGTGCTTGTTGGAGATATGTAACAAGGCATGGATGAGTGAAACTGTGCCAGCAGAGTGAAAAAGGCTGTGATTGTACCCCTGAGCGAAGTGAGTGCAAGAATTATCGTGGAATAAGTTTATTGAGTGTGGCTGGGAAGGTATATGGAAGAATTATTATAGAAAAAGTAAGAAAGATATCAGAACTCCTACTGAGTGATGAACAGGGTGGCTTTAGGAGTGGCAGACGATGTGTGGATCAAATATTTGCAGTGAGACGGATAGCACAGAAGGCCCGTGAGAAGGACCATTAGGTGTTTATGGCATTCATGGATCTGGAAAAGGCATATGACAAAGTAGACAGAGAAGGCTTGAGGAAAGTTTTGCGCATGTATGGTGTAGATGGTAAAATGCTAGGTGCCGTCAAGAGTTTTTATGGTGGTAGTGAAGCATGTGTAAGGGTTAATGGGCATCTATGTGAATGGTTCACGATCGGTGTGGGCATGCGGCAAGGCTGTGTGATGTCCCCATGGTTGTTCAATATACATATGGATGAGGTGATGATGGAAGTAAAAACACGAGTAATGGAGAGAGGGATGGGGATGGTAATGAATGGTGATGGATGAAATATCTCAAATTTGTTGTATGCTGATGATGCAGTACTACTTGCAAATACCAGACAAGAACTTGGAAGACTTGTGCAAAGTTTTGATGTCTGTGAGCATCATGCCCTGAGAGTAAATGTAGAAAAGTGTAAAGTGATGGGTGTTGAGATTGAAGGTGACTCCCAGTGTGACGTCACAGTGAATGGAGAGAGACTGGAATTAGTGAGAGAGTTCAAATACCTGAGTACAGTGATAGAAAAGAGAGGAAAATGTGCAAAAGAAGTTGAAAGTCAAGTGACACAAGGAAGAAAAGTAGCTGATGCAATGAAGGCCTTGATAAGAAACAGAGGCTTGAGTGTTGCAGCTGCATGGGGCTTACATGAAGGAGTGTTAGTGCCAACTTTAACATATGGATGTGAGACTATGGTGTGGCATAAAAAAGAAAAGTCAAGAGTAAAAGCAGTGGAGATGGGACTGCTGAGAAATGTATGTGGAGTACAGAAGGTGGATAGGATACAAAATACAGTAATGTGATTCGTGAAAGATGTGGAGTGAGGAAGTCAGTGGACACCAGAATTGAAGAGAGTGTACTGCGATGGTAGGGTCATGTAGAGAGAATAGATAACAATAGAATGGTGAAAAAGGTATATCTGAGCGAATTTGAAGGAGGAAGGAGGCGAGGTAGGCCAAGGAGAAGGTGGAGAAATATGGTGGATGAGTGTGTGAGGAAGAGAGGTTTGGAAGTCGGTGAGGCTAGGGAACTGACAAGAGATCGAGCTGGCTGGATGAATGTTGTGAGAAGTGCATGATTAGGGATTCTGGCACCACTTTTTAACATGGCAGCGTCCGGATTGGCTCTATCGGATACGTTTATGTGAAGCTACAGAACGTGGTGAATGTTTTTGGCGTATCTGACAAAGCCAGGATTCTAGGGGCTTGAATGATGAGTGAATAGAAGCATGGCCCATTGGACTGGGCAAATTTGGGTTGTCTGGACACTGATACTCCTCACCCTGCCCTAGGGTGGGAAAGGAGGTCCAGATGATGATGATACAGTATAAAAAAATCCATCCATTATCCAATCCAATGTCGCCCCACAGAGGAGCGTAGGAGCCTGGAGCTAGGCAAGTTGGTCCTGTCATTTAAGATGAGAATGACCAGCCTCACTTAACTCTGAATGGCATTATGTGAGCAATAAACCCTAACCACCCCTTGAATATAAACCTTCACCGGCTCAATCCGATTGGAGCACCATAATTACCCACTAAACCACCAGGCGCCAAAATTTGGTTATATGGTTACCACCCAGCATAGTAAATGGTTTCCTGGTGTACAGGAAACCATTTGGCTTGTCACTCAGTGTAGAGTCACCCACAGGCAGAAGGACAAGGAAAGAATGAGGGAAAGAAAGATGGAAGAGGAAGTGTAAAGTCACCTGTAGGCAGAAGGACAAGGAAAGAATGAAGGAAAGAAAGACAGAATATAATAAAATGCTTTATGGACAAGTTTGACATTGTAATACTTTTTAAGTCATGTTTAAGTATTCTGTTTCAGCATTTCCTGCAGAACTACAAATTTCATGCATGAAATCATCTCTGTACTTCACCTGTAAGATGATAACTGTTGGTAATTTATTGGCAAAATCTTGAACAAGTATATGCTTGCACTGTGCAGTATATATATCTATGCCACCTTCATCCAAAAAAAAGGGAATGGAAGAAAAAATTACAAGAAAAACAATAAAATTTTACTTTGAGATTAAAACAATAATGATCCCTTAAATATCTGAGGGAACTTTAGTTTGCTAAGCTAAATTCACTGTAGCTTAAACCCTCCAATATTCTAACTTTTGTATTTTCATGGGAGAACGAATGCCTATGTTTTTCCCTCTGGATATGCTAAGAGGCAACTAAATGGGGTGGGCTCATGAGGCAATATGTTTCCTATCCAATACCTCCCTGCATTAATAGTGATGCATATTCAATCCCAGGATAGGGGAGGGAACAATCTGAAGATCTGAATTTGTTAAAATACTTCACTGTTTTCCATGTCATAAAACCCACCCATACTTATACCATTATACTGTCCTAAATGAGACAGCCCTAACATGCACAGCACTGAAAATGGATAGTGGATTTTAGTGATGGAGAGGTGATAAGTGAACATGTGTCAAGAAGCCAGCTGGACTTAGGGAACGAACTGTCATGTCTATTCCTCCCCCCCTCCCCAAAACAAAAGGCACAGGAGGGACAGCAATATGCATATACATAGCTCAAGTATTTCAACAGCTCCTGCTATTCCAGTGCAGTACTGATTTACCACTCACATAACATTGAAACAAAGATAAGGAATGTATAAAACACACCTGACATAAACTGCAAATACTGTTTTTAAAAATGGCAATTCTTGCCCAGAGTCGGACATGTAAAAAAAAAAAAAAAAAAAACTACAATTATCTACATTGTCACTGAACAAAATGTCAAACTTTATAACTGTCTTGAATGAGATATCCCTAGCTTAACAACACAGACAAATGCATGGTAGGTAAACTACTGTAACTCAAATAAGGCCTTAGTTAACCGGCCCCATGCCAGCAACGTACATGTACATCGGCCCCTATATGCACAGACAGTGCCTGCGACGTACATGTACGTCGGCAAGATATACTGTATATGCCAAAATTCTAAAATTCAAATTAGGCACCAAAAAATTGGCTGGGAAATTCCTGCACCTCTCTAGGCCTCTCAATATCATCTATATACCCAATAAGAGTGGCCTTGGCTCAAATAGCATTGTTACTGATGAAGAAAACAAAGATCTCCTACCTCAACTTGATGGGTGTCGGTGGCGGCTAAGAAAGTCTATGGGCGTTACTCCGAAGTTTTCAGCCTCATGCTCAGGGAGACTCAACCTCAAAGGCTTCTGTGAGTACTTTTATGGTTATTCTCCATGTTTTCCCATAATTTCTAACGTATCTGGGGGGGGGGGAGCCGAAAGTTGGCCAGCACCATGGCTCCATGAGGGTCCAAAGTCTGCTGGCATGCAGCAGGTTAAAAAAAATAAATATACAGTATACCTTACATACTACTGTGCGCCTTTATTTTTCTTGGGTGGTCTGTATACGCCCACTACAACTGCATGATCTCTCTCATATGGTTCCAAAGTCAGCTGCTCCTGGGGCTTGAGAAGGTCAGCCTGAAGCTTCTTGATCTCCCCAGCAAATACAGCCTCAGCAGGGGCCGTTGAATCAATACAGTTGGCCTTGATGGAGATGATGTAGTGGCCCCCAACCTTGAGGAAGTGTTGTGCATTGAGTGCCACAATACGAGCCTGGTCAGGTTGGGCCACATCAGCAAATATACAGTCAACCATGCTGCAAATCATACGGTACTTGTGTGGGTGACGAGCATCCTCCACAATGGGCACCACATTGGTCCGCTTCTTGGCCATGTTCACCAAGTCACGGCCAGAGCGATGCGAGAACTCTACTGCGTACACAGCACCCTCCTATTGGGAAAATGAAGAACCAAAATTTCATTCACTCACTCATCATCTAATCCAGTGTTGCCTGATGAGAAGTGCAGAAGCCCGGAGCTAAGAAAGTTGGTCCTGACATTTGAGTGACCAGCCTAACTCATCCCAGAGTGGTATTACATGAACAGTAAACCCCAATCACCCCTTGGATATAAACCTGCATGGACTCAATCCAATTGGAGCACCTTAACTGCCCACTAAGCCACCAGGCGCATGCCTGAATGGCATGCCAAATGGTTTCCTGGTGTACAGAAAACCATTTGGCATGCCACTCAGTGTACAGTCACCCACAGACAGAAGGAAGAAGAAAGAAAGAATGAAAGAAAGTCAGAAAAGGAAGGGTGGAAAGAAAGAGGAGAGAAAAGGGCAAGTACTCAAGAGCAGCACTATATTGAGTGAGTGGTTAGCACCTTTAATCACTCGATGTAGAGCTGCTTTGGGCGTCTGTCCTTTCCTCTCTTCCATTCTTCCTCTTCTGTCTTTCCTTCCTTTATTCTTTCCTCTTTCTTTTGCCTGTGAATGACTTTACACTTCCTCTTCTGTCTTTTTTTCCTTGACTGTTTCCTCTTCCTTCTGCCTATGGGTGACTCTACACTGAGTTACAAGCCAAATGGTTTCCTGTACACTAGGAAACCATTTACAGTACTACGCTGGGTGGTAACCATATAACCAAATAATGGCACTTGGTGGTTTAGTGGGTAATTAAGATGCTCCAATCGGATTGAGCCGGTGCAGGTTTATATCCAAGGGATGGTCGGGGTTTATTGCTCACATAATGCCACTGAGGGATGAATGAGGCTGGTCACTCTCAGCTTAAATGTCAAGACCAACTTGCCTAGCCCCGTGTTTCTAAGCTTCCCTGTGGGGCGACATAAGATTGGATGATGGATGGATGGATGTACTTTTTACAGTCATAACAATGCTACCAGGATTATGTTAATCAACTCAGGAAAGAGCTCATACATTAAAGAGATTAATGAAGGCTATATCTATTTTGACCTATTTGATCAGTCTCTCCAGAACTGAATACTGTATAATGATTTGGAGGTAGCATTAATACAATATAAAACAGGTGATTGGAGTAAATGGGTTGAAACTTCTGCTGCAGCTGGTTATTCAGTCATTTATTTTGGTCATCACCAGCAGATTCTAACAAACAGATGTTAGTGTTCACTGGCTTTTCAAAAGATCTTATATCACTTTTTGTATGTGACTGGTTCAACTAGGAATATTACTGTGCAGTACTTCTCTCTTCAAGAGAAATGAAGTCACTGAATGTACAGTGAGGTTGGAGGATGAGGAAATGGAAAATATGAGTGAATTTAATACTTGGGTAGTGATGAATAAGGATGGATTTTTGGAGGATGAAGTGCTTGAAAGGGTAGAACAAGGAAGAAAGATTGCTGGATCTTTGATAGCTGTGATAAGATATAGGAGAGTGAACATTGAAATAAAAAAGTCACTGCATGATAAGTATTGTGATGTAAGAAAGTGAAGCTTGGATGTTGCTGGATGGACACAAGTCAAGAGTGAGAGCAGTGGAAATGAGTTACTTGAGAGGAGCATGTGGAATTACATGGACAGAAAGACTGACATATGAGGAAGTGAAGGAGCATTGTGGTGTGGATGTGACAGAAATTGTTAGGAGAAATACCCTGAGGTGGTTTGGCTATGTGGAGAGTATATGTGAGTACGGTGCAGGGGGAGGCCGTGGATGAGACGGAGGGATGTAGTGGAGAGATATTATTATGAGGGAGGGAGGTGTGAGCCAGGAGAAGGACAGTAAAATGGCAGGGAACAGGGCAACATGGAGGTATTTTGTTAGTAGCCACCCCTTACAGCATTATGGCATCTAGCAACAGACTGATAGGTACACTTAAGTTTACACCATGTGATTTTGTGCAGCCAAAAGAAATCCCATACAGGAGTGTTATTATTGGCCATTTACATTATAAGCCTGGCATGTATTCCAAAATATAACAAACTTTACAAAGTAATGGCTCGGTTTAAACCAGAGGGCATCAGGAAGTGTTAGTATAAGCAGTCTTCACTGTAAGTCAGGACTTTCTTTCTACAATCAACCTTTTCCATATAACTGGTAGTGTAAACTAGCAGAAAGTAGTAAATGAGCTTCAAACATACAAAGTTTAGAAGTACTGTGGCACTGATGTGCATATGCTGGATCACAGTGGCTTACAACCCTCTTCATTGATTTTCTTCCTCCAAGAAGAAAGAAATAAGGAATGACATTATACAATTCATGAAGCTGGATACTTGTTTAGAACCACCATACCACTGTCACAACACTGTGCAGTCATCACTCTGACTCTGTTTTTTAAGGCTAACAGTGACCATGCAAAATAAATAATATACTGTACTTACTGGTCCTACAATGTCGGACACATGTGATACCGTTGTACCATTTGCAGCACCAAGATAAAGAACTCTTGAGCCAGGAGCCATGTGGATGTGGCCAATACCTCCAACAATAGCTGCAGCAAGCTTTGAACGGAATGGATTCCACACACGGTATTCGATCTTTTCTGTTCCTTCCTATAATGAAAACATATCCACAGCTAAGCGATTATGTACCACATGTACTGTAGTGGTCTGCTTGCACATGCCCGATGTGCACAGGCAGCCTGAAATTAAATACACAAATCACAACATGAAAAAAGTTCTTATAATAAAACTTGCTTGTTCCGGAAATTATAAATACAAACAAACTCGAAAGTGCATAAGGTACTGTCATTCAAAATGCTTACTACAGACAATGTGCTACCATAACAAGTTCAGTGATGCTTCCCTGCTAGCTGTCGTATTGGGAGGCTTTATATAAAACATTTCTGTGCTAAGAATATGAAGCATACAACAAAACAGTATGAGAAGGAAGGATACTCTCTAGCATTTGAGGAGTACTGCGAAATACAGAAGGTATGGGAAAACTGAGAAATACAGAAGGTAAGACACAATGCTGCCAGGGGACTAACACAGAAATTTCACTAATGATGTACAGTACTGATGAAAAAATGAGGGATGCCTGGCATGAGAAGATGCTAAAGCACCTCTAGATGACAGAAGTTAAACAAGGCAGTGCACTCTAAATGAAAATGAATATATGGCAACATCACTGCCTACAAATAGCTTTCCAATTCATCAACTGATAAAACCATATTACCATAATCTTTTCAAAGACACGAGAATATACAAACAGTATTGGTACGAGGTTATATGTTACCACCAAGCATAATAAATGGTTTCCTTGTGTACAGGAAATCATTTGGCATGCCATTCAGTGTAGAGTCACCCACAGACAGAAGGAAGAAGAAAGAATGACAGAAGGATAAGGATGGAAAGAAGGAAGAGAGAAAAGGTCAAGCACCAGAGATAAGCATTATATCAGATGAGTGGTTAACGTCTTTTATTAAAAGATGTGTTTTTTACAGTCATAACTTTACCAGGATTATGTTATTTAACATATTAAAGGGATTAATGAAGGCTATATCTATTTTGACCTGTTTGAACAGTCTCTCCAAAACTGAATAAAATGGTTTGGAGGTAGCATTTATACAATATAAAGCAGGTCATTGGAGTGAAAGGGTTAAAACTTCTGCTGCAGCTGGTACATTTCAGTCATTTATTCTGGTCATCACCAGCAGATTCTAACAAACAGATGTTTGTGGTCACTGGCTTTTCAAAAGATCTTATACCACTTTTTGTATGTGACTGGTACAACTAGGAATATTACTGTGCAGTACTTCTCTCTTCAAGAGAAATGAAGTCACTGAATGTACAGTGAGGTTGGAGGATGAGGAAATGGAAAATGTGAGTGTATTTAATTACCTGGGTAGTGATGAGTAAGAATGGATTTTTGGAGGATGATGTGCTTGAAAGGGTACAGTATGGAAGAAAGGCTGCTGGATCATTGATTGCAGTGATAAGAAACAGGAAAGTGACCGTGGAAATAAAAAAGTAGCTGCATGATTGTATTGTGATACAAATCGTATATGTGGTAGGTGGGGACGCCCATCATCCATTCACTCAATGTAGGGATGCCTTATGGTCTCTACACTGAGCGACAAGCCAAATGGTTCCCTGTACCCAGAAAACCATTTGCTAAGCTGGGTGGTAACCATATAACTGGAGTTTTTGGCCAGGTTAAGTGTCCCACTGATTCCCCTATCTAAAATCACTTAATCATGGCAAATGTTTTGGAGAGCCAGGGCCCCAACCAAATGGGGAGATTCACATGGCCATGTGGAATGTGAGAGGTGTGAATGAGGAGAGTAAGAGGGGGGAAGTGGTGAATGTGTTCCAGAGTGCGAGACATGCTGTGATGGCACTGTGTGAAACAAAGATGAAAGGGTGTGAAGTGGAGGAGTGGGAGGATGTAAAGTGTGTAAGGTCGGGCATGAATGGGCAAGGAAGATCCAAGGAAGGAGTCGCTTTCTTGATGACTGAAGTGTGGCAGAGTGAAATGAGAGATTACAAATGTGTTAGCTCAAGATGAATGTATATCAAGTTCAAGTCTGAGAAGGTGAAAGTGGCAGTGATTGTAGCATATATACCATGTGATGACCGGAGTGAGAGAGAGAAAGACAGGTTTTGGGATGAGCTGGATGAAGCAGTGGGAGTAATGCCCAGGAACTATAAAGTGATTGTAATGGGCGATATGAATGAAAGAGTAAGCACTGGTCCGGAGGATAACATAATGAGTTGTAATGGAGCACAAGGAGAAAATGATAATGGGAAGTGACTGAAGGATATGTGTCAGGGAAGAAGGTAGTGCATGTTATTGTGAGAGACGGTAACTCCCAGTGTGATGTTACAGTGAATGGAGAGAGACTGGAACTGGTGAGAGTTCAAATACCTGGGTGCAGTGATAGAAAAGAGAGGAAAATGTGCAAAAGAAGTGGAAAGTAGAGTGACACAAGGAAGGAACGTAGCTAGTGCAATGTAGGCCTTGATAGAAAACAGAGGCTTGAGAGTTGCAGCTGCATGAGGGTTACATGAAGGAGTGTTAGTGCCAACTTTAACATATGTATGTGAGACTATGGTGTGGCATGAAAATGAAAAGTCAAGAGTGAGAACAGAGGAGATGAGACGGCTGAGGAATATATGTGGAGTAAACAGAGTGGACAGGATACGAAATACAGTAATGTGATTCGTGAAAGATGTGAAGTGAGGAAGACTGTGGACACCAGAATCGAAGCGAGTGTACTGAGATTGTACAGTCAATTGGAGAGAATGGATAACAAGAGAGGTGAAAAGGGTATATCAGAGAGAATCTGAAGGAGGGAGGAGGTGAGGTAGGCCAAGGAAAAGGTAAAGGGATATGATGGAGGAGAGTGTGGGGAAGAGAGGTTTGGAAGTTGGTGAGGCTAGGGGACTGACAAGAGATCGAGCTGGCTGGATGAGTATTGTGAGGAGAAGTGCATGATCAGGAATTTGGCACTCCTTTTATAATGTGGCAGCGTCCGGATTGACTCTATCGGAAACGTTTATGTGAAGGTACAGAATGTGGTGAATGTTTTAGGAGTATCAGATACAGCCAGGGTTCCGGGGCCTTGAATGGTGGGCGAATGGAAGCGTGGCTCATTGGACTGGACAAATTTGGGTTGTCTGGACAATGCTACTCCTCACCCTGCCCTAAAGTGGGAAAGGAGGTCTGGATGATGATGATGATAATGATGAGTCTTGGCATATATTTCACTGGACAGTGCTGTATATAATACAAAAACTGGGTCATTTTGTATTAAAAAAAACGGGAGAAAAAATCACACAGCTAAACTGAAAAGAACTGCCCATAAACCACACACTGACCCACTTACCTCAACACTGACTCTCTTCTCCCCATAAACACTCTCTCCAATGACCATATTCCTTGTAGCTAAGACATCCTCCTTCCCACGGACAATGAATACCCCTTCATGGCGATGGGGTTCTATCAACACTTTCTTTCCTCCTCTGAAGCCACCACCACCACCACCTGTGGCATGAACACATTGCATGCTGTAAGATGGCATTAGGGCAGTATGCAGGGGTAACCAAATGTATTTTCAAAGGTTGTACTTATCATCATAAAAAATGGGACATCTGCAGACTGGTTCAGTTTTGTGTAATTCTGTGAACATTCATACAGGAGAAAAACCCTATCTTGCGCATCTCCATCCATACCTCACTAACCCATCTCTATTCACTAATAACTGTGCAACGACAACTTTCATGCCTCAACTTCTCAGACATTCTCATTTTTGTCTTTTGGGTCTTCATATCCTCAAACTCATTCATGAATGTAATTTTTGCTACTCCATTCACATCTTCTCTAAGTAAGCATATTATCTAGGCACAATTTTCTACTTTGTGATCAATAAACTATTATAAATTTCATGTATTCCCCAAACCTCTGTACAATAAACTCTTAATTATCCGTCACTGCAATATCTGGCCCAACGCAATATCCAGCGCTGCTGGCTCGGCCCTATTAAAGCAATATCTGATGAAATTATGCAATATCCAGCACTGAAACGGGGAGTAACAGTCTGTTCTATGCAATATCTGGCATTGAGGTATATCATCCAGCTCGTAAACAGTAGCCAACCGGAGCTGTATTACTTTGTATTTTATGCTTAATTTTCACTTTTACTCATGGGAAAGTTTTTAGGATAGAGGTTTGAGACAGATAATAACGCAATATTCGGCTCAATGTAGAATACTGAGCCAATGGTGCTATGCAATATCCGGTATTTTACTTTAACTGGAGTAGGGCATGGCTGAATTAAGCTTGACAAGTAAGATTACTGTAGCATTTGAGTACAGTACTCTACCTGACCTACATAACCTATATATTTTTTAAAGTTCTCTTTTGGGAGGGCATTAAGTTCACATCAAATACAACTCTTCTACCAATCAAAAGTTCCACTGCTTCCCATATATAAGTCCTGTCTGTACTGGACTCTGGAGCAGACTTGTGGTACCAAATACTGTACTAACCTCGTCCACCACGTCCACCTCCGCGACCTCTGCCACCACCACCCCCTCTCCCTCGGCCACCACCTCGGCCTGCAGGAGAGAAGCCACCACGTCCACCAGGAGAGAATCCACCTCGGCCACCAGGTGAGAAGCCACCATGACCTCCACCGCCACCACCTCCACCACGACCACCACGGAAACCACCACCACCACCTCGGGGGGAGAAACCTGAAACAAACACATCACATATCATTGTTTACCCCTAACTCTTTTCTTTTATCCTACTAAAAGATAACATAAGGCAGACTCCAGAGAAAAAGAAAAGAGAAAATTGACAGAGGGAAACTAATCGACAGGAGGCCCACTGAAATGGATACACCTATTAACTTATCATTCAGGTTCCAAAATTCTGGCTCCGTATTCCAGGTAAGATCAAGCACATATATAGATTAGGAATTTTTCTCTATGGATGCATGTTTTTAATCATCTGAAAAAAGTGAAAACAAGCATTAAAATAAAGGCAGAAACAGTTGAAATCAAAGGTCCATGGTAATGCAGATGGCATGTTGTGTATGGTATGATGGCAGTCATGAGTTTCTGTAAGTCATGGTCTCTCTGGCTGGCTAACCAGAAATAACATCTTCATAGCAGACTGATTTGTGATACTTAACCCGCCGAGTCCCATCGACATACGATGTACGTCGCTACTTTTTTCCGCGGACAGACCCAACGACGTACTGTACACCGTACATCATGCAATTGCAAGGCCCATTGTGTGCACATTTTTCAACATTCGCAGGTGATTTCTGGTAGGCATATGTGGGAGACCTTCCTCTACCTGTTGTCAAGCGGGGTTACTGCCTGTCCCCTCCTAACCCCCTCTCCCCCCACACTGGGCAATTCACCTGTTAGCAGTAGCCCAGCCAGTAAAGGTATGTTGCCCCACGGTCTCTCTAATGACAAAATTCACGGTGAAAGTGATTCCTTAGGTGGAGGACAAAGAAACAAAGAAGCTAGAGGTAGAAACAAACAGAAGTGATGAGGTGGTAATGTCGTAAAGGAAGGTGCCATATACTGGGGTTTTGGGTAAGTGAACAATGCTTATAAATGCCTATATTATTGTGTGAAAACCATTATAGACTTTTACTACACATAAATTCGTACCAAATAAATGAAATAAATACATAATTTAAAGTGGTTTGAATCAGTCAACCCTTCCATAGTTCGTTTTCTTAGCCAGGTACCCTGAAAAAGGAGGAAAACGTAAGGTTGAGTGACACCTGCATCAACATTTTTTTACCTCAGGATCGCAATTCCACTATGAATTTTCGATGTTTCTCACCAAAAGCGAAGGTTTCAGCCAAAAAACAAAAAGTCGAAAATCGGTCGGGATCTGGGGGTAGGCTGGGTAAAAAACCGGTCGGGGCTCGGCGGGTTAAGCATTCATCCCCCCAAAATCTATAAAGACGAACATTTCATGCCTACATACCAGGTCAACTGTGCACAGACATCTGGTTGTCAAGTGACTGAGCACAGAAGTCATTGGAAGAGGACACATTTTATGCAAAATTATTCAAACCCTCTTAAGGTGAATACACTTTTTTTCTATTACTGTATACAAAATGATGCCAGGGAAATAAGCTGGTTTCCTACCCTTAAAACCACATCATGTGAACGAATATTAATATCAAGCATTTGCAAAATAGTCATCTTTAAATTTACATAAAATATGAGATACAGCATAAATAATGACACAATAGGGTATTTTCATAAATTAGACCCCATAATTTCTCTCAGACTTATTAAAGCTGAACAGTTGCTGAACAGCCACGGCAATGTCATTTGTCAAAACATTATTCAGACTACATAAAGACTTGGATGACCTAGACAGGTTCTAGTTGTTTTTTGACACCCATGATCATGCTGTTACAAAATAAATACAGTATAGTGTACCAGTAAAGTTTTGCATCAGAATTGGATAACAATGTTTTACTCTTTTTTATAATACTTCAGAGCTGGATCAAAATGTTTTACTCTTTCTTATAATACTACCTGTATCACAATTACACATGAAACAAGGGTGCACAGTTTGGTTAATCAGCAGCTTCACACATCTTTTTTTTTTTAAATGCCATGTTTCATACTCTCTGTTCAAACACCAGTGCAGAGGCAAGAGTTTTCTCTATGACTTCTGTTACTAATGCTTATGCTAAGTACACTATGGTGCACAGTAAATAAGGAGGGGAGTGGGGGGGGCCCTTCAAGCCTCGAGGTCCATCCACCATCAATCTGAGCAAATTTTCTTTTAATGTAAATGTGATTGCACACGAAGCAAGGAGCTGAAGAAACCCCCCCCCCTCCCTTTCTTTTTTTGCTAAATATTCAATATAGGATTCGTGATAGAAGATAAAAAGGAAGACCCCCTAATTCAGTCAACGTCAAATATGGTACCACATTTAAAAAATGAAGGGTCATACCGGTAGCTATCTAAAACTGCAAAACAATCCACGCTTTTAAAGCATTAATGTACAGTGGACTGTTTTACTTATTGGTACTGTACTAAGCCAGAAAATTACAAAACAAGGCAGTATTTAAACCAGTCAAATGTGAAATGGCTCTCAGGGAGTGAAACCATTACATACCTGAAAATATATATGAGACATGAATCACAAAAGGCGGAAAATCAATAAGTTGCACAACCTCTGGGCACCCAAAACTGTAAGTCACACCTCACTATATGATGTTGCCACCTGATGGGTTTTCTTGAGCTACTCTACCTGACGCAATCCAAGTGATACCTCATGCAGTGTACATTTTAAATTAACCAGTGGCAGCCCTAAATCGAGCTGACCCAACAGATGCCAAGGCGATCCACAGCTAGCTCTGTAAAGAAGCTGTTGACATTTTAATGATGTCCGCATATTGCAAGTGTTCTCCTCCATTCAAGGTTATCCAACTTGCTTATGAAAATGACATGGTCAGCCTTAATTTTTACCATCAACATGGCATACCAGTATTATCAAAATGGCAAAGTGCCAAAACTGCAGTTATCCATGTTGGTACAGGATCAACAATCATGTTTGGTGGTGTAACTGTGTACATGGTTGCCATGTCTGGGTGGCTCCCATCCCCACAAATGCTCAGGTGGCTGAATAGGCTGAAACTACACTTCCCTGAGGTACGCAACTTTCACAGTTATGCATGGAGAATTTGAACGGTTTTCAGAGGTTAGATTTTGTGGTGGTCATATGGCTAATGTCATGAGGAGGGATTCTGGAGGAATGAAGCCCCTCTCCCCTAGTTAGGACAGGTTAGATTTGATTCACATAGATTTTCAACGAATTTCGATCAATTTTCATTATTTTATTTCGTGCCTGACTACTACAGTAGGCGCGGAAAGTTTTGACGTTTTTTTTGCCGACATCATTCTTTTTCGCGTTAAGTAAAGTAGGGTCAATACTACCCTCCCCTGTGATGCAAAATGAGCTGACGCTTTTCAACGGGAGCTGGCAACCCTGCTTGATAGGTTTGGCACCACAGGAGCAGGCTCAGTAATGTTTGGGCAGCCACAGGAGGAGGATTGTCTCTGTGTGTGATGCACCACGAGGGCATGTTTTGACTCAAATAACACAGTTATTTGGTTACCTACCACATTCTCATCATGCCTAAAGTAACCACAAGCAAGGACAAACGTGTGGAAGTGATTACTTTATAGAAAGCTGGCCACAAATTCCCATTTATTGCAAATCAGATGGTGTTAGACTGAGGGCAGTGCAGAGACTGGTGAAGCGGTTCAGTGACAGTGGGGAGGCCATTCCTCCCACTCCACTTCCCAAGCCTGGGAGACCTCGTAAGACAACCTTCAGGACCCGTCAGCTGATCTCAAGGCAAGTTAGCAAGGATCCAAGGCTAACAGCACGGGATTTAAAAGAAAAGAACCCACAGTTGCTGTCAGATGTGTCTGTCAGAAGTGTGCAGCAGCTGTTGCATGACGATCTGGGCTACAGGAGTTTTTGTGCTCGTAAAAAACCACTGCTAACTGCACTTCAGAAAAAAAAGAGAGTATATTTTTGTAAGAAATATCTTGCCTGGAGTGAGGAGCAATGGAAAACTGTGCTTTGGAGTGATGAGTCAACATTTACTGTCACTGGTACCCCTTCATCACGAGTGTACTGCAAACCAGGCAGTGACCCCTTGGATTCTAAGTACACTTCCAAGTTTGTTAAATACCCAGCCTCACTCATGGCTTGGGGCTGCTTTACACATTATGGTGTTGGTAGGTTGGTAATTCTACCCGCAAATGAAAAAGTGAACCAGAACAATTATTTGGAGCTCTTATGTGATGTTTTAAGTGACTCTTTTGATAAAACCAAGGGAAGAGTATTTATGCAAGATTCTGCCCCTGCACATGTTGCAAAGTCAGTGAAACAATGGCTAACAGACTGCGAGGTTCCCTTTATTCGAGATTGGCCCGGAAACAGCCCAGATATCAATCCCATTGAGAATTTATGGGCACACATGAAGCGGCAGCTGCGTAGTATGGACACATCATCTTTGCCTAAACTTGAGGCTGCAGCTATGGAGCAGTTTTAGTCCGTCTGTTCTGCAAAACTACGCCATCAGTCTCCCCAGACGCCTTAAGAAGATAATAAAGGTGAAGGGGAATGCCAGTAAATACTAAATTCAATGGTGAGTGTTAATTTATTTGTTTCTCCTTGCTAACCACAAGAATGTTTTCGTTTTTTAAAATGGCGTCAACACTTTCCGCGCCTACTGTATATTTCAGTTGATTTTTATATTATTCTGCATCTCATTCCATCCCCCTGATGGGGTAGGAATACACTGCGACAAAAATAAGTCACAAAATCGATCAGAATATGTAAAATTAGCTTTGGGAAAGGACCTGGGAATACAGGTATTATATTATCAGACTTTCAGTCCTCATCATGTCACAGAGGGTGCAACAACAGCCAACAGCCGATTAGGCATTATCAAGAGGAACTTTGCATACAGTACATAAACAAATGCATATTGATGCCACTATACCTGTCACTAGTATAAGCTAGCCCATCCTCGATTAAAGTGCAATGCTGGTCCCCATACCTAGTAAAGGACATCCAGCTTCTATAACAGTAGGCTACAAAGAAGCATGACCAAATGTGGTTTGGAGTTAGCGTGGCTATCCTATAAGGAACTATGCAAGAACTTTGGGCTTCAGACACTTAGTGACAGGCGTGAGAGGGGACATGACCCAAAATTTCAAGCTGCTTCATGGATATGAAGGTATCTCCATCTCCAGGTTCATCCAGAATACAAATCACCAGAGAGGACACTCACTGAAGCCTGCCAAGCCAGATCTCTGGAGGACAACACTGAAGGAACCTTCATGCCCAAAAAGGAGTAATGAATGACTGGAATGCAATCCCAGAAAGTGTAGTCTATCTATCTATCTATTGCCAGACGCTTTGATCCCGAATGGGGTGGCCACAAACAAATCGCCTCCATGTCACTCTGTCCCCTGCCATTTCACTACCACGCTCCCAACTCACACCCCCCTCTCTCATATACCTCTCCACTCCATCCCTCCATCTCATCCTCGGCCTCCCCCTCCCTCTCGCCCCCTCCACCTCACTCACATACACTCTCCTCGTCAGTCTTTCACTCTCCATCCTCTCCACATGCCCAAATCACCTTAACATGTTTCTCCTAACGCTTCCCATCACGTCCTCAACCAATTAGGCAAAAATATCGTTTTGGCCCAAAACCTCACTTTTCATTTCATTTTTCTGGAACCTAACAATTTTAGTGTTTCCTGTAAGATTTTGACTGTCAATTTTGCCCCCCCGAAACTGGCAATTTGCGATAAATTCGGCAATAAAATTGTACAGAAATACCCAAAATACTGCAGTTAGGTTCTAGAAAGAATAATATACAGTACTTGATTACTGATTTTATCGGAAATTACCAAAGCCGTGTGGTAAACTGGCCATGCTGTATCTGAACTAATGTAACCTAACCTAACTTTGTAAGGCCAATGCTGTATTAAACTATTCTTAAGTCTCTGGCTGTTGGTTTCCCCATGTGGCTTGTAGAGACAGGCTGCAGCGGCAAAGAAGTGGTGAAGTGTATTAGTCGTATGTTTCTTTAGAAAACAAATACAGTGTATTGTGAAAAATACTGACGGAAGTGATCTCTAAGAAATTTAACAGATGCATGGACGTTTTCTAAAAAATTTACAATGACTTTGTAAAACTCAAAGTCACAAGTCTGACAGGTGTACTCGATGGCTGCCATGGCTGGACTAAATTCAAATATATCAGACAGGCCTCACTTTTCTATTTTGAAAAGTTAGGTTTGAAATCACTGGCCTAAAACAAAACAAAATGCAAAGAGGTTGCTCATTGGCCATCGTCTATGACTCACTCAAAATGGCTGCCCTTGACATCATGTTGCTGATAGGCCAGTGGCCTTGACTGGTAAAATGCGGTGGAAACAAACATACACACACACACTCATAACTCACAAGATCTGGGCAAAACAAGACCAGATTCTGGCCAGATTTTCAGGGAAAAAAAAAATCTGTACTAACTATCATTAACTTGCAGTGGTAAGTACTGGTACTGGTGCTCAAAATTCTTATCATTGAGAGAACTATCCATTGGCGAAGAGAAAAATAATGAATTCCGTTTTGGGTTGAAACGACGGGACCTACAATACCAACATTCAAGTATGATAATTACATTATGCAAAGTACTGGCTGAACATGTCTTATGAGGTGGGGCTGCACAGAAAGTTTACTTTTTACTCTGCACTAAATATTCACAAGTAGGCATTCATATGCAAATACAGTACTGTATTAGCAATTTTTTAACAAACGGGAGTGGTGATTCCACCTACAACAAACTCATGATCTCATGGTAAGTGATTTTGGCACATATGCAACACAGGAACAGGTATACCTCAATATACGATAACCCTAGATGCGAAACCCTGGCTTAACAATGAGGGTAAATACCACCATACCCGGCCTAAAGATGGCCAAACCACGGTTTAACGATGAGTTTTGATTTTTTTTTTTTACCGATTTTGATATTTTAGACAAAAATTGTGTTTAGGTTGATTTATAAACTGTTTTTAGACTTAGACTAAAGTGTTTTAGCCATTGGTGGGGTGAACATTGTCATATGGGGGTACAGTTCATAAAGCTTGATTTTTCCGGACTTATATTTGACGATTTACAGATTTTATCTGTAGGTTTTAGTGAGTTATTTACGGGTGTTTGGCTTAGATTACATTCTTATACAGCTGTCAAGCCATTTAGATTGGCTTTAAACTTGTTTTGGGGCTCATTTGGGTGGGTTTTGGACTTGATTGGAGGGAAACCCAAGGCTGAAACATGCATCCCATTACCGTACATGATGATACCCTGCCTAATGATAGGTTTTTACCTAACCAACTGCATCATCAAACGGGGGTATACCTAGTTAACCCTATCAGGTTTCTGGGCTGTTCACATTGTCTGTGCTAGAGTCAGCCACTCTTACGCTGACCCACATCTTCGCGGCACGATATTTTTCTTTGATCCCTGTGTGTAAATACACTTTTCATGTACTCCCTATGTGTCAACAAGTGGGTTGGTGGAGGGTTAGTGCCCCTCCTCGTAAAACAATGGCCACCCCTTACGGCATTATGGCATCTGGCAATAGATAGATAGATGGATAGATGATAGAATGTTGGTTCTGGTTTCATTTTAAAGCTGAACAGTTGTCGTACTATGTTCAAACAAGGAGAAAAAAGAAAATGTCAAAATGACGAGCTGAAGTTTGGTGAAAACCAAAAATTTTATACCATGCTATAGAGAAATATTTGGCAAAAAAATAAATAAATAAATAAATATAGGTAAATCTGGTTTAAACCAAGCAAAACTACAATACAGTAGGCACGGAAAGTGTTGACGCCATCTTAAAAAAAGAAAACATTCTTGTGGTTAGCAAGGAGAAACAAATAAATTAACACTCACCACTGAATTTAGTATTTACTGGCATTCCCCTTCATCTTTATTATCTTCTTAAGGCATCTGGGGAGACTGATGGCGTAGTTTTGCAGAACAGACGGACTAAAACTGCTCCATAGCTGCTTGACTGCAGCCTCAAGTTTAGGCAAAGATGATGTGCCGCTTCATGTGCGCCCATAAATTCTCAATGGGATTGATATCTGGGCTGTTTCCGGGCCAATCTTGAATAAAGGGAACCTCACAGTCTGTTAGCCACTGTTTCACTGACTTTGCAACATGTGCAGGGGCAGAATCTTGCATAAATACTCTTGCCTTGGTTTTATCAAAAGAGTCACTTAAAACATCACATAAGAGCTCCAAACAATTGTTCTGGTTCACTTTTTCATTTGCAGGCAGAATTACCAACTCACCAACACCATAATATGTAAAGCAGCCCCAAGCCATGAGTGAGGCTGGGTATTTAACAAACTTGGAAGTGTACTTAGGATCCAGGGGGTCACTGCCTGGTTTGCAGTACACTTGTGATGAAGGGGTACCAGTGACAGTAAATGCTGACTCATCACTCCAAAGCACAGTTTTCCATTGCTCCTCACTCCAGGCAAGATATTTCTTACAAAAATTTACTCTCTTTTTTTTCTGAAGTGCAGTTAGCAGTGGTTTTTTACGAGCACAAAAACTCCTGTAGCCCAGATCGTCAAGCAACAGTTGCTGCACACTCCTGACAGGCACATCTGCCAGCAACTGTGGGTTCTTTTCTTTTAAATCCCATGCTGTTAGCCTTGGATCCTTGCTAACTTGCCTTGAGATCAGCTGACGGGTCCTGAAGGTTGTCTTACGAAGTCTCCCAGGCTTGGGAAGTGGAGTGGGAGGAATGGCCTCCCCACTGTCCTTGAATCACTTCACCAGTCTCTGCACTGTCCTCAGTCTAACACCATCTGATTTGCAATAAATGGGAGTTTGTGGCCATCTTTGTATAAAGTAATCACTTCCACACGTTTTTCCTTGCTTGTGGTTACTTTAGGCATGATGAGAATGTGGTAGGTAACCAAATAACTGTTATTTGAGTCAAAACATGCCCTCGTGGTGCATCACACACAGAGACAATCCTCCTCCTGTGGCTGCCCAAACATTACTGAGCCTGCTCCTGTGGTGCCAAACCTATCAAGCAGGGTTGCCAGCTCCCGTTGAAAAAGCGTCAGCTCATTTCGCTTCACAGGGGAGGGTAGTATTGACCCTACTTCACTTAACGCGAAAAAGAATGACGTCGGCAAAAAAGCATCAATACTTTCCGCGCCTACTGTATATTACCTTTACAATGATATATATATTATGGTAATTTAAATTTGCATTTCATTGCACGGTAAGACGAAAGGAAAGAGATGCACAATTTTGTTTTAGTATCAGCTGCATATTCATTTTGCATTCTTTTTCTTTGATCAGTCAGTGTAAATACACTTTTTATTACTGCAGATTACCGTAGATGCTGCACCAGAAGAGGCTCTTTTCTAAGCCCGTGTCTCTGGGCTTCTCAGTTCTTCACTATTACTATAACCCAGATGGTGGTCACGTGAGGTGGTATCTTTTCTTTATAACTGAATTTTTGTCTCTGATGTTTCCAAAATTTATACAAACATGCTTTAAACCTCTCCACACTGCCTGCCCCTACCACCCATTCCAGTAATTCATTCTAATTATTTACCACCCGGTGTAGGAATGAATATCTCCTTAGGTCCAGGTTTGCTCTGGTCTTGTATATCCTCTTGCTGTTGCCTCTTATATTGTCTTCCTCCCTCAACTGAAATACAGTATCCCACATGTGCAGTCCTCATCGTATACGCCGCTGATGATCTTGAAGGTCTCGATCATATCTCCACGGGATCTCCGGAATGTTAATGATGGCAGGACTAGCTTCTTCAAGTACTCCTCATATGATATATCCTTTAGTCCTGGTACCATCTTGGTGGCCCTTCTTTGAACACCTTCCAGTGCTTCAATGTCCTTCACTAGGTGAGGACTCCATATTTGGTTAATAAATTCTAAATGTGGCTGCACTAGAACAGTGTAGAGACCTTTAAAGGCTGCTTGGTCCAAATGGACAAAGGTCCTTTTAATGATCCCCACAATCCTGTTTGTCTTGTTAATTTTTTCAGCTATGTGATCAGAAAACTTCAGTCTGTCATATATCAACACCCCTATATCTTTTTCTACTTAGGTCCTGCCTATTTTTGTTTGCAAGTGGTATCCTTTATCTTCCACTCCAGTTCTCCCTATCCTCATGTGCTTAGTCTTCTCAGGATGATAATGCAGCCTCCATTTTTCGGTCAACTTTTGTGGTTCCTACAGGTCTTCTTGTAGCTTTTGGCAGTCTTCCTCGTTCTCTATTTCCCTGACAATTTTTGTAGCATCAGCATACAGGTAGATTTCGCTATTGTTTTTCACAATTTCTGGAAGGTCAATTACAAATAGAACAAACAATAGAGGCCCGAGCACTGATCCTTGCGGTACCCCACTGGTGACATTTTTCCAGTCCGATGAGATACCATTCGCAATAACTTTCTGTCTTCCGCCTGACAAGAAGCTTTCGATCCATCTAAGATAATTACCTTCAATCCTATAGCTTGCTGCCTTATCAAGAAGTCTCCTATGAGGTACTCGATCAAAGGCTTTTATAAAATTGCAATATACCACGTTCACAGCCTTCTTGGAGTCTACAGTTTTAGTCATCTGGTATTTCCCCCTCTTGAAATGAACTTTTAAATATTATCTGTAAGGGATCAAGTAGTTCCACTGTCATTTCTTTCAGTATCCTTGGGTGAATTTCATCTGGTCCAGGAGATTTGTTCAAGTTTACTTAACCCGCCGAGTCCCGACCGGTTTTTTACCCAGCCTACCCCTAGATCCCGACCGATTTTCAACTTTTTGTTTTTTGGCTGAAACCTTCGCTTTTGGTGAGAAACATAGAAAATTCATAGTGAAATCGTGATCCTGAGGTAAAAAAATGTTGATACAGGTGTCACTCAACCTTACGTTTTCCTTCTTTTTCAGGATACCTGGCTAAGAAAACGAACTATGGAAAGGTTGACTAATTCAAGCCACTTTAAATTACGTATTTATTTCATTTATTTGGTACGAATTTATGTGTAGTAAAAGTCTATAATGGTTTTCACACAATAATATAGGTGTTTATAGGCATTGTTCACTTACCCAAAACCCCAGTATATGGCACCTTCCTTTATGACATTACCATCTCATCACTTCTGTTTGTTTCTACCTCTAGCTTCTTTGTTTCTTTGTCCTCCACCTAAGGAATCACTTTCACCATGAATTTCGTCATTAGAGAGACCGTGGGGCATCATACCTTTACTGGCCAGCTTACTGCTAACAGGTGAATTGCCCAGTGTGGGGGGGAGGGGGGGAAGGGTGGGTTAGGAGGGGCCAGGCAGTATTCCCGCTTGATAGCAGGTAGAGGAAGGTCTCCCATATATGCCTACCAAAAATCACCTGCGAATGTTGAAAAATGTGCACACAATGGGCCTTGCAATTGCGTGATGTACGGTGTACGTTGTTGGGTCTGTCCGTGGAAAAAAGTTGCGACGTACATCGTACATCGATGGGACTTGGCGGGTTAATAATTTTCGGATTTTGTCCTTAGATATGCCAATACTAGTGAGAGCTGGTAGATCTTTAGGTCTGAGTTTCGGAACTTCTTCATCAGTCTCAGTTATGAATACTTGTGAAAATACTCTGCAAGGATGTTTGCTTTTTCTCCATCTGTTTCTGCTGTTGAAGACCTTTCCATATCCATGTACAGTTCCCCCACTCTTGACATTGTCCTTGTTTTGGAATTGAAGTACAGTATTTCCAAAAAATTTTTGGATCTAATTTCGCATTCATTGCAATCTCTCTGTCTTTGTGTTTTAGAGCTTTTCTGGTTTCTCTTCGTATCTGGTTATTCAATCTCCTGTACTCCTTCTCTACTTCCTGAGATCCATCTCCTGTAAAATTGTTTTTCTTCAGATTTTTCAACCTTTCCCATAGTCTTTGTTTTCTCTCTATCTTTGACCAAAGCCTCATGTTCATGGGTAATTTTTCATTGGTTCGTCTTCTTATAGTGCTTTCTCCTGCAGTCGTCTTCGGCACACACTCATCAATTATCCCCTTTAGTCTGCTAAGAAATCATTTCCATTTACAGTACTTTCAACGTTGGGCTCTTGCGACTGGTACTGAGTCCAGTCTATGGCGAGTTTCTCCTTCATTCTCTGGTAGATTCCTTTTTCGTACTTATATACTTGTCTCTTACATTGGTTCTCCTGTTCCTGCAAGTCACAATTAAAAGAAATGCAGACATGATCACTCCTGCCTAAAGGACTCTCCAAACTAATGTTTTCAATTATTGATTCATCGTTACTGAATATCAGATCCAATACTTCCTTCAGCCTCCCCTCTGCATCTAGTCAATTCCATTATATGCTGGGTTAGGAAACAATTGCGAGCTTCCTCAATCAAATGTGTGTGAAAATCATTCATGCCTGCACTGGTTGTGTAGTTATCCCAGTTAATATGAGGCAGATTAAAATTGCCAAGAAGTATCTTGTATTGCACTTTTATATGATCAATCTCAGTATTGCACTTTTATATGATCAATCTCATTAGCTGAAGCAAATTTTTATTGTTTTGATCACTGCTATTCGGGCTTCTATATATACAGAGGCGAGGAGTAATCTGCCATTGGGATCCCTGCCACATTCTACTTCCATACAGCAATATTCGCAATACTCAGATTTAAGATCCCTTACTCTATGTCTTGTCCCTTTCTTTATGTACACTATCATTCCTCGTCCCTCATTGGAATGTAGGTTCACTTCTTCAACATCATATTCTTCTATATTATAGTCTGCAGCTGATCTTTCAAACCTAAAATGCTTTGGTCTCACTTCCTGAAGTGCAATAATGTATGGTTTTATCTCCATCTAATTTAACCTCGTGCTTAATTCCACAATTTTTTCCTGTGTTAACACATCCACATTACTAAACATAACAAACAGTTTCCTCTTCCCATCATTATTTTCACTTTTTACAAGTCCACAACCTTGACTATCCTTCGTCTCCATGGAGGTCCCCTCACACTGTACTTTCCCTTCCCTAGCTCTGTCAAGTTCTTTGCTTCCTTCCACAGAGCTGAGTCAAGTTCTCTCTCCCTCTTTGTCATATCATGCACTATCCTCACATTCTCAAAATCCTTATTACCCTTGAGACTCTTTATTTTATCAAACAATCTAATTTTGATGCCCACATTTGAAAGGATCACTCATATCGGTCTGGTCTTATCCCTCGCTGCTTTACCCAGCCGAAATACTTTAATGATCTCACTCTGTTTACAGTTTACCTGACAAATTTGCATAAGTTCAGTACAAACTTCTTATCGTACACAATCCTTTCATGAATAACTTGTGAAGTTGACTATAGGACTCCATACATCACAAAGTTATTTTCCTTAGCCTTTCTTTCATTAATTTCCTCAAAAACCACGTTTACTGATTCCCCCTTGGGCAAATGTGCATCTTTTTCAACCTCTGCATTATCTAAATTCCTCTGTTCTTCATTCTCCCTGTCTTTGTTTCAGCAGATCACACCTGAGGCTAATTTATCTTCCATGTCAGCAGCACTCGCCTCGATTTTGCCTACCCTGTCTTCTAAATCTATACACTTGGCATATACACTTTCTACTTTATCTGCAGTTTATACACACTGAGCCTCACAGGTCCCTAATCTTTCATTCACTTCCTTGTGCTTTTGTTGTCCTTCATCCGTATCACTGACCACCACATCTACTTTAGCCTCTAGCTCTGCCTGTCTAGTTGATAACTCAGTGTTCTGCTCTACCAACTTTTTTATAAGACAGTGAAGTTTAGCACAACCTCTCTTACAGTAACTGAAGTTCCATATTATCTGATCACCAAACTTCTCCATGTAGTCATAAACTTCTTTGGGCATATTTTCACATTTGATGTGGAACCAAATTTCACAAACCTGACAGCAGACTGCCTTTTCCTCGTCCATCATTGCTTCCTTGCATTTCCTGAATTTTTCAATGTTTACATCGTCGTTGGCGCCGCAGTATTTGCCTCCTTGACTTGAACTGCTTTCCATATCTTTGTTCCTTTTATGCCATCCACGGCCAGTCCTTCGGCTCCTATTGCTCTCCATGGTATTTCTGGATGTTCGCAATTACTGTATACTTATAATGTAAGGTCACCGCTCTATGCCTTCAAACTCCAAAAAAGGAAAGCAATGAAAGTAAGAAGTCAAAGTGACAAGTTGAAGTTAGGCAAAAAAAGAAAAAAAAATTCATACCTTGCAGCAGAATAATATTCACCAAGAACAAAGTGATAAAGAAACAAAGCCATGAGTCAGACCAGCTGTGCAGTACCCGCCACACATAGAGCAACCATTCCTTGATGTCATGCTCGAGCCTCTTTGTTATGACATGTAAATGCAATTTATGGTGAATATTTTACATAGTTTCTTAAAATGACGATTAAAAGCGTCATTAGAATCTCTCAGGTTGGATTTGAAATGACAGTCAAAAATCATCATCGGAATCTCAACGGGTTAACTGTTGAATTGTGACTGCAAGGAGTGACTGGAAAAAGACAAAATATACCTATTTTGGGGTATTTAAGGAAGTGGCCATGTCACCCGTGGCCGACGATCTCTCTGACTGGCCGTGTTGTTTAACAGTCATCGCTCAGATTGGACGCGTCAGTGTATCCCATGTCACAGCCATGGGAAACTTAATGATTTAACCAAACTAAACCTAACCAGACTAAGGATAATCCAATCCAACCTCACTTGCATTTGACAGCAAGCTTTCAAATTAAAAAGTGAGTGTTAGCAACATTAAATATGGCTGGTTATTGGCAGATGACAGTGGAATATTTACACATTCTAAATCCTCATTTATAGCTTTCAGAGGTAAGCTTATAAAACTGCCCAGTAGCTGTGGTACTCCAGGAATAATAACAAGTAACCTGTGAAAGATTCATTATTTATCAAAAGGATGCAGCCTTTCCATGTTTTCTCTTGAAATGAGTCTTTCATAGGTAACTTTTTTTTTTTTCAAAAGCAAGGAAGAAGGAACCAAAGGCCAGGGCCCACATACTGTTCCTTCCAAGAAAAAGCAAAAACAATACCAAAGAGAGCCAAATTCAAGATCCATACATTTCGAGATGCCTGGACACACTGCGTTTGAAAGATTGGAGATCATAGGAAGTAGGAAATACAGACAGAGGAAGACAGTTCCAGAGTTGACCAGTTGCATAAATGAAGGACTGGGAGTAACGGTTAACTCTTGCATTAGAGAGTTGGACAGAAAAGGGTTGAGAGGTTGTTGCTAGACGGGTACTACGTGCCCGTCGTAGAGGTGGAGGGATGCAAGCAGACAGTTCAGAGGAACAGTGACCACTGAAGTAGTGATAGACGAGAGATAAAGATGCAACAGTGCGGCGAAGAGACAAAGGTTGAGGGGAATCAGTAAGAGGAGGACAGTTAATGAGACGAAAAGCCTTTGACTCCACCCTATTGAGAAGAACTGCATGTGGGAAGCCTCCCCACACATGAGAGTTGTACTCCATACACAGGCGAATAAAACCCGTGTACAAGGTCAACATCTGTGCAGGGGTAAAGAAAGTTCGGAGTCGGCCCAGCACACCTAATCTCTTGGAAGCAGATTTCACAAGAGATGTAATATGTTCTTTCCAAGACAAATCCCGAGAGAATGAAACCCCTAGCATGTTCAAGGATGATGCAGGACTGAGCTGGACATTATTAAACATTAGTGGGTAATCCTGAGGAAGATTTTGTCGGTTGATAAGTGTAAGAACTGAGTTTTTGATGCATTAAAAATAACAAGATTATTTTTACCCCAATCAGAGATATGAGCCAAATCAGACATTAGGTGTGCCATAGCCTCATCCCTTGTTTGCTGAAGTAACTGCTGAGATGGGCGTTGCGGGAACCGAATGGAAAGGTGAAGGGTGGAATCATCAGCATATGAGTGGATAGGGTTAGATGTACAGCTTAAAAGGTCATTGATGAATAAAAGAAAGAGAGTTGGTGATAGGACAGAGCCCTGAGGAACCCCACTGTTGATAGGTCTAGGAGAAGAACGATGGGCGTCTACAACAGCAGCTATAGAATGATCAGAAAGGAAGCTAGAGATGAAGGCACAGATAGAAGGATAGAAACCGTAGGAGGGCAGTTTGGAAATCAAAGATTTATGCCAGACTCGATCAAAAGCCTTTGAGATGTCAAGTGCAATGGCAAAGCTTTCACCAAAGTCCTGAAAGGAGGATGACCAGGAGTCTGAAAGGTAGGTGAGAAGATCGCCAGTGAAGCGTCACTGACGGAATCCATACTGACGATCAGAAAGAAGGTTGTGACAGGAAAGATGCTTTAAAACTTGTCTGTTAAGAACTGATTCGAAAACTTTTGAGAGACAGGATGTTAAAGCAATTGGACGATAGTTAGAGGGTTGGGAATGGTCACCCTTCTTTGGGACTGGCTGAATGAGAGCAAACTTCCAGCAAGAAGGAAAGGTACAAGTTGAGAGACAAAGGCGAAAGAGTTTACCTAGGCAGGGTGTAAGCACAGAAGCACAGTTTTTGAGGACAACAGGAGGGACTCCATCAGGCCCATATGCCTTGTTAATATTGAGGCCAGTGATGGCAGAAAATACATCAGCTGAAGACATTTTAATGCCAGTCATGAGGAAGTCTGAGGGGGGAAGTGATGGAGGAACAGCACCGGAATCGTCTAAGGTAGAATTGGAGGAGAAAGTCTGAGCAAAGAGATCTGCTTTATCAGTAGAAGAAATAGCTACAGAGCCATCAGAGTAGAAAAGAGGAGGGAAGGATGATGAGGTAAAGTTGTTAGAAAGGTTTTTGGCAAGGTGCCAAAAGGAGCGAGAAGAATTCGAGCTGGAGAGTTGGGAACATTTAGCACGGATGAAATTATTTTTAGCAGAGCGAAGAACAGACTTAGCACGATTCCGGGCAGAAATATATAAAAGGTGTGATTCAGGGGTGGGTTGGCTCCGGTACCTCTTATAGGCCCTCTCCTTGTTGCGGACAGCATTAGAACAAGCGTGATTAAACCAAGGCTTTCTTGCATTAGTCAGAGGATATGAGAAAGGAATGTATGCTTCCATGCCTGAGAGAATAACCTCCGTAACGCGCAAGGCACACTCAGATGGCTCCCGGCCATGGAAGCAATAATCATTCCATGGAAAATCAAAGAAGTACTGCCTGAGGGCCTCCCAATCTGCAGCTCCAAAGTGCCACAGGTGGCGTTTCTTTGGAGGGTCCACAGGCCGTACTGGAGCGATTGGACATGTTAAGGTAATAAGATTGTGATCGGAGGAGCCCAACGGAGAGAAAAGATGAACAGTGTAAGCAGAAGGATTAGTTGTTAGGAAAAGGTCAAGTATGTTGGAACTCTCTCCAAGGCGGTCAGGGATACGGGTAGGGTGCTGTACAAGCTGCTCTAGGTCATTAAGGATAGAAAAGATGTAGGCTTGTTCACCAGGTGAATCAGTTAAAGGAGAGGTTTAGAGGAGAAGAGGTGGTGCTCAACAGAGCGAAAGTTAGAGGAAAGGCTGCGAATGTTACAGAAATGAAGAAGGAGTGAGTCAGACAGTGGTTCCAGGCAGCTCTGAGAGTTGTCACCGGAAGAGGGGCGGAAACTGCTAACTTGTTATTACTGTATTCCTGGATTACCACAGCTACTGAGGATTTTCATAAACTTACCTCTGAAAACTATAAATGAGGATTTAGAATGCATAAAGATTCTGCCAACAGCCAGCCATATTAATATTCCAATTGTGCATTTTTAAATTTGAAAGCTGGCTGCCAAATACAAGTGAGGTTAGCTTGGATTATGTTAGGTTTGGTTAAATCATTAAGTTTCCCATTGCTTTGACACAGAATACATTACTATGTCCAACCGGAGTGATGGCAGATAACTATGTTGCTTTTGCACCAAAATTACTTACCCTGAGATCATAGATGGAATCTCCGGCAAATTTTGACTTTCGGACAATCGGGAATTATGATGTTTTTATCCGTTTTTTTTGGTATTTAGGACAATTATAAGACACTTTTCTTCTACGGCATTTTTGTCGTAAATAAAATTTATTTTACTCTTGAAGATAACCTAACCTAACCTAACCTAACCTTCAGGAGTAAAATAAAACTAACTTCCGAATGGGGTAATGGGGGTTCAATATGATCCTTGGGGAACATACTATACATAAATGGTGCTAATATTCCTGAACCACGTGTTGTCCATGTGAATCTCCCTGCCCGTTTGGCAAATAAGAAAGATTCAGCTCGATACAAAATACTGAATGGCCAGGCCCGTTCAGTGAAGAATTAATTAAATTATTGCTAACCCCCCCACCCCCGTGCCCCAAATCGTTAGAATATGGTAGCCCTCCTATAATTTATGCCTAATTTTTTCCCCAGCATGTTTGAGGTAAAAAAAAAAAAAAATCGAAGCTAATCTGCTGATACCTTGCATTCATTCTGATCTGCAAAAAGAAGGGTCAATGGTCATAACACCTTAAAATCCTCCCTTGAGTAGAACAGTCAATGATTCCATGCACGCTGGCATGATGCACTATCCCGAACGTTGGCTGTCAGTAGTCTATCTATCTATATACCTAGGCTGCTTCCCCCAAGAAAAGGGAGGTAGCCGAGACAGGCCAACACACTAACAATTTACTCATCCGCTCATACACATTCATTCGCATCTTAGCCCCAAAGGGGTGAAGGGACAGATCCTCACCACACCACACCACACAAGGGTCAACCACACAGTGCAGTCAATGATATCCACAGCAGGGCCTGACAGCAAAGCTGGTTTATCCCTACCACATCATAATGGACCCATCCCCTTACCCGCACCTGACCTGATCAGCTGATCACACAAAATGCGGGAGAATATCCCCTCAGAGCTGCGTCATCATTTATTCATTCACAATTTCCCTCCATTCATTTCTATCACGCACAGCCACTCTTCCTTGCTCAACAGACAACCCTCTCGCATCCAACGCTCTCTTCACACTGTCCATCCATCCTATTTCTGGTCTTCCTCTCAGCCTTACACCTCTCACATCAGATCTAGTTATCTTTTTCACCAATCGCTCATCATCCATTCTCTCCATATGCCCAAACCATCGCAACACCCTCTGCTCAACTCGATCTGCCATCTCCCGAACAATTCCAGTTCTCCTTCGCACTTCATTTCTCACTCGATCCATACGCGTCACTCCACACATACTCCTCAGACACCTCCTCTCCATTACATTCAAACTTTTCCTCTCTGCTACACCCATATTCCATGTTTCAACCCATATAATGCAGTCGGTACCACAATACCCTCATACAGCCTTCTCTTTACATCCATTCTGAGTGAACATCTTAACACTTTTTTCATTCCTCCCAGCACCTTTCCAACTTCAGTAGTCTAAACTGCTTTAAATGTCACTACTAACCTGGTCTACCCATGATTTATGAACAGAATTGGCTCTTGATGCAGGGTTAACCCAAAAGACGGAACAATTACCACGCGTTACCCGAACACCACAAACACGTGTAAACAAACACCACTTCGCCCCCGCCCGCCCGGTCTCTACACTGTACTTGGTGAATAGGAATGAAAATTGTATAGATTTACAAATATGTGCTAATTATAGTCCTTGAATTAATTCAATTACATATAGTTTCTAAAAATTCTAATAATTTACAAGATATATAATTTTTACATCGTTTTCAAGTAAATTTTCTCATGCGTGTGGAATGAGACATATGAAA
>JAGKTI010001848.1:13665-75902 GCA_018397915.1 Birgus latro | reverse complement strand
TCAATGCCCAGTCATCCTCTGCCATCTCTACACATTCTTCTGTACCTTAGCGTGGCACTAATCATCCTCTTCACCATCCCAATGTCATTGCATTCACATCTGCGAACATCTTCCTCTTTCAAAACCATGATCACCTCAAAACTTCCTATTATTTCACAGAGGTGGGCAGACTAAGGAAAAAAAGGAAAACATAAAAGTAGGAAAAGCTAGCAACACTGTCCACTAAAATGTGTCCTTCACATGGAAATTTGCTGGTGGAAAATAAAGTAACATTAAATCTGGTGTAAACTGAGGGGACAAAATTTTTATATTTTACTGCAAAAATACAATTAATCAACAACTGTATCAACTTACTATAATCTTACCTGTGATAGACAGTTCTAACAGAGTTGTAAGAAGTGATTTCTGCTCAGTGATCAGGTGAGACAGTTGATACATTTCACTCTCCAGATCTGAAAGGAAATAGAACAATAAGCAAATGCTTGATCAAAGTTGCCATTTCTGACAGCTCTTTTGCTATTAACTCCACAATAAATGATGATAACGACGATGAAGACGACGACAGTGATGATGATGATGATGACGATGATGATGCACCTTTTATGCTATCCACTCCTCTCTTGATAAGAGGCTAAAGCACTAATCCTACTTGGTGGACTTTTGTTGAAGCCTGAAGCACTTTTCAACTGACTGCCCTTTCTGATGCCTACCAATGATCCTAGCGTGGAACTGATCACTTCACTCTTCAATCAATAGCGGGCACTCTAACCCACTAGAGCAAAGCAGCACTGTAAGTTAAAGAACAATTGCCTATCGCAGCTCCACTGCTACCCATTCAGTTGATATGTCAGTTCTCTCAATTTATGGTATCAGTTTAAAGGAAAAAGTTGTGAAACTCCGGAATGCATCCCAGGCTTACAATGAAAACCACAGTAAAACCTAACCATAATGGACTAATTGGGGCCCAAGCCATTCCAAAAAAAGAGAAAGTCCAATAAAAGCGACATCCGGACTTCTCCCTGCTAACCCAAACTTTTTCCGATGTATCAGACATTAGTCTGGATTGCACCCACGGTTTTTCACTACCACAGCAGTACTGTAATTATACATTCACTACAATAATCTAATGGTATAATATATATAACAATACTGTACTGTGCACTGATACACAGGTCTTACATTTACCTTGTTGTAGTCAACATAGCCGAAGTGGTCAGGCAGTCCGGACCGCCTCTGGCTTTATCGGACTCTTTCTGATATGTAAGAATTTAGTCTGGTTGGCTCCTCGTGTCAGATAAAGTGAATATTGCAGTTTATTACTGTATGTCGATGGTGCCATTGGTTAAGTAAAAACCCATCGCTAGGCAGGGTATCGTAAATCATTGACAATTTAACATGTAAAGTATGGGGATGCAATTTTGAGCCTTGGGTTCCCCACCAATCAAGTCCTGAACTCACCCAAATGAGTCCGAAAAAAGTTTAAAGCTAATGTAAATGGCCTAACAGCTGTAAAGGAAGCTAACCTAATCCTAATACCTGTTAATAACCCCCTAAAACCAACAAATAAAATGTGAAAATCATAAAAAATAGGTCAGAAAATATCAAACACCTCTCACCACTTCTTGTAAGTCCATTTCGGTCCTGGCTGTCATCACGAGGTGACGATGGGATGTAATGCCTATCTCAAAACTAGGGGTAGGCTTATGATAGGGGGGGTAGGGTGGTGTTTCTACCCCCATCACTAATCCAGACTATCGCATATAGGAATATCGTAAACTTGGGTTTGCCTGTACTTGTACTGCACTTTATTATCAAAATCATACTATAGTACAGTAACTGTCAACACCAAACTACATGCACATTACACACTACACTTTCAATTCTAAATTCAACCATATTGACTTCACTTAACCAAGCCTCGAAGTCCCGAGGGGTGTTTTTTTTTTTTTTAAATGCAAGGGAGAAGGAACCAAAGGCCACAGGCCTGCACACTGTTCCTTCCAAGAAAAAGCAAAAACAATACAAAAGAGGGCCAAATTCAAGATCCGTTCAATTCGAGATGCCTGAACACACTGCGTTTGAAAGACTGGAGATCATAGGAAGTAGGAAATACAGACAGAGGAAGACAGTCCCAGAGTTCACCAGTTGCATAAATGAAGGACTGGGAGTAACGGTTAACACTTGGATTAGAGAGTTGGACAGAAAAGGGATGAGAGTTTGTTGCTAGATGGGTACTACGTGCCCGGTGTAGAGGTGGAGGGATGCAAGCAAACACTTCAGAGGAACAGTGACAGTTGAAGTAGCGATAGAAGAGAGATAAAGATGCAACAGTGCGGTGAAGAGACAAAGGTTGAAGGGAATCAGTAAGAGGAGGAGAGTTAATGAGATGAAAAGCCTTTGACTCCACCCTATTGAGAAGAGCTGCATGTGGGAAGCCTCCCCACATGTGAGAGTTGTACTCCATACACGGGCGAATAAAACTCGTGTACAAGGTCAACAACTGTGCAGGGGTAAAGAAAGTTCAGAATCGGCTTAGCACACCCAATCTCTTGGAAGCAGATTTCACAGATGTAATATGTTCTTTCCAAGACAAATCCCGAGAGAATGAAACCCCAAGGATGTTCAAGGATGATGCAGGACAGAACTGGACATTATTAAACATTAGTGGGTAATCCTGAGGAAGATTTTGTCGGGCTGATAAGTGTAAGAACTGAGTTTTTCATGCATTAAAAATAACAAGATTATTTTTACCCCAGTCAGAGATACGAGCCAAGTCAGACATTAGGTGTGTCACAGCCTCATCCCATTTTTGTTGAAGTAACTGCTGAGATGGACGTTGCGGAAACCGAATGGAAAGGTGAAGGGTGGAATCATCAGCATATGAGTGGATAGGGTTAGACGTACAGCTTAGAAGGTCATTGATGAATAAAAGGAAGAGAGTTGGTGATAGGACAGAGCCCTGAGGAACACCACTGTTGATAGGTCTAGGAGAAGAATGATGGCCGTCTACAACAGCAGCTATAGAACGACCAGAAAGGAAGCTAGAGATGAAGGCACAGATAGAAGGATAGAAACCGTAGGAGGGGAGTTTGGAAATTAAAGATTTATGCCAGACTCGTTCGAAAGCCTTTGAGATGTCAAGTGCAATGGCAAAGCTTTCGCCAAAGTCCCGAAAGGAGGATGACCAGGAGTCTGAAAGGTAGGTGAGAAGATCGCCAGTGGAGCGTCCCTGACGGAACCAATACTGACAATCAGAAAGAAGGTTGTGACAGGAAAGATGCTTTAAAATTTTTCTGTTAAGAATTGACTCGAAAACTTTTGAGACACAGGATGTTAAAGCAATTAGACGATAGTTAGAGGGTTGGGAATGGTCACCCTTCTTTGGGACTGGCTGAATGAGAGCAAACTTCCAGCAAGAAAGAAAGGTACAAGTTGACAGACAAAGGTGAGAGAGTTTACCTATGCGGGGTGTAAGCACAGAAACACAGTTTTTGAGGACAACAGGAGGGACTCCTCAGGCCCATATGCCTTGTTAATATTGAGGCCAGTGATGGCAGAAAATACATCAGCTGAAGAAATTTTAATGTCAGTCAAGAGAAAGTCAGAGGGGGGGAAGTGATGGAGGAACAGCACCAGAATCGTCTAAGGTGGAATTGGAGGAGAAAGTCTGAGCGAAGAGATCTGCTTTATCAGTAAAAGAAATAGCTACAGAGCCATCAGAGTAGAAAAGAGGAGGGAAAGATGATGAGATAAAGTTGTTAGAAAGGTTTTTGGCAAGATGCCAGAAGGAGCGAGAAGAATTCGAGTTGGAGAATTGAGAACATTTAGCATGGATGAAATTATTTTTAGCAGAGCGAAGAACAGATTTAGCACCATTCAGGGCAGAAATATATAAAAGATGTGACTCAGGGGTGGGTTGGCTCCGGTACCTCTTATAGGCCCTCTCCTTGTTGCGGACAGCATTAGAACAAGCATGATTAAACCAAGGCTTTCTTGCATTAGTCAGAGGATATGAGAAAGGAATGTATGCTTCCATGCCCAAAAGAATAACCTCCGTAATGCGCAAGGCACACTCAGATGGCTCCCGGCCATGGAAGCAATAATCATTCCAAGGAAAATAAAGAAGTACTGCCTGAGGGCCTCCCAATCTGTTGCTCCAAAGTGCCACAGGTGGCGTTTCTTTGGAGGGGTCCACAGGCCGTACCGGAGCGATAGGACAGGTTAAGGTAATAAGGTTATGATCGGAGGAGCCCAACGGGGAGAAAAGATTAACAGTGTAAGCAGGATTAGTTGTTAGGAGCCAACCCACCTCTGAATCTCATCTTTTTTATGTTTTCTGCCCAGAATCATGCTAAGTCAGTTCTTTGCTCTGCTAAAAATAATTTCAATCATACTAAATGCTATGAGCTCTCCAACTCGAATTCCTCCAGCTACTTCTGGCACCTTGCCAAAAACCTTCCTAACAACTTTACCTCATCATCCTTCCCTCCTTTTTTCCACTCTGATGGCTCTGTTGCTATTTCTTCTTCTGATAAATGAGAACTCTTTGCTCAGATTTTCTTCTCCAATTCCAACCTAGATGATTCTCGTGCTGTCCCTACATCTCTTTCCCCCCTCTGACTTCCTCATGGCTGACATTAAAATTTCTTCAACTGATGTATTTTCTGCCATCACTGGCCTCAATACTAACAAGGCATATGGGCCTGATGAAGTCCCTCCTGTTGTCCTCAAGAACTGTACTTGTGTGTTTACTTCCTGCCTAAACTCTTTTGCCTTTGTCTGTCAACCTGTACCTTTCCTTCTTGCTGGAAGTTTGCTCTCGTTCAGCCTGTTCCAAAGAAGGGTGACCATTCCCAACCCTCAAACTATCGTCTATCTGCTTTAACATCCTGTATTTCAAAAGTTTTTGAGTCTATTCTCTACTGAAAAATTTTAAAACATCTTTCCTATCACAACCTTCTTTCTGACTGTCGGTACAGGTTCTGCCACGGACGCACCACTGGTGATCTTCTTACCTACCTTTCAGACTCCTGGTCATCCTCCTTTTGGGACTTTGGTGAAAGCTTTGCTATCGCACTTGACATCTCAAAGGCTTTTGACCGAGTCTGGCATAAATTTTTAATTTCTACACTACCCTCCTACGGTTTCTATCCTACTATCTGTGCCTTCATCTCTAGCTTTCTTTCAGGTTGTTCTATAGCTGCTGTTGTAGATGGCCACTGTTCTTCTCCTACAGCTATCAGTAGCGGTGTTCCTCAGGGCTCTGTCCTATCACCAACTCTCTTCCTTTTATTCATCACTGGCCTTCTAAACTGAACATCTAACCCAGAGGTGTCAAACTCAAAACCTTTCAAGGGCCAATTCTTAGTTTCGTTACAAACTCGAAGGCTATCAAAGATATACAGTATACCCGCACATTTCTGCCATGTTTCCTGTCACTTCTTATTGCTTTTCTTTCCTTTACAGGTGGCTTTACATTGAGTGACGAGCCAAATGGTTTCCTGTAAGCCAAGAAACCATTTACAACGCTGGGTGGTAACCATATAACCAAACCATAAGTGTTTCACACGTGTCAACAAGTGGGTTGGTCGTAGTTTGATTAACTGAGGTATTAGAAAGCGAAGTATAACTCACGATTTCGCTAAAAAAGCGGCGAAGTTTAACGAGTACAGTGCTGGCATACACTGCTTCACCGTATTTCGTGACAGTTAAAACGTTTGGGCCTGGCGGATCATCCCTTCAGATAACAGCAATAGCTGTGTCTTCGGTTTCAAATGGATTTGTGATATTTATTTACAAAAAGTTTCCAATTATAAAAATGATATTACTAGCAATTTTATTTTAAAGTATTACCATTATGAATAAAATGTAATTTATGAATTTTCTGTCTCTTAATATTTTCATTCATAACAATTATAGTTTCACGGGCTGATAATTCTTCCCGTCATTTCGCGGGCCATTCATGACCATCCCGAGGGCCATATTTGGCCCGCGGGCCATGAGTCAGACACCCCTGATCTAACCCTATCCACTAATATGCTGATGACTCCACTGTTCACCTTTACATTCGCTTCCCACAGCGTCCATCTCAGAAGCTGTTTCAACAAACAAGGGATGAGGCTATGGCACACCTAATGTCTGACTTGGCTCATATCTCTGACTGGGGTAAAAATAACCTTGTTATATCTATAACCCCGACAAAAGCTTCCACACACAGGAGTACCCTCTAATTTTTAACAAAATCAAGCTCAATCCTGCATCATCTTTAAACATGCTTGGGGTTTCATTCTCTAGGGATTTATCTTGGAAAGAACATATTACCTCACTTGTAAAATCTGCTTCCATGAGACTGGGTGTGCTAAGCCGGCTCTGAACTTTCTTTACCCCTGCAGCTGTTGACTCTATAAAAGGGTTTTATTCCCCCTATGTAGAGTACAAGTCTCATGTGTGGGGAGGCTCCCAACACACAGCTCTTCTCAACAGCGTGGAGTCAAAGGCTTTTCGTCTCATTAACTCTCCTCCACTTACTGGCTCCCTTCAACCTCTGTCTCTTTGCAGCACTGTTGCATCTTTTTCTCTTTTCTATCACTACTTCAATGGTCACTGCTCCTCTGAACTCTCTGCTTGCATCTCTTCATCACAACATGGGCACATAGCTCCCATCTAGCAACAAACTCTCATCGCTTTCCTGTCCAACTCTCTAATGCAAGAGTTAATTGCTACTTGCAGGTTTTCAAGTATGCAACAAGTCATCTCTGGAACTGTCTCTCTCTGTCTGTTTTTCCCACTGCCTACACTGTCCAGTCTTTCAAACCCAATGTGTCTAGGCATCTTGAAATGAATGGATCTTGAATCTGGCTCTCTATTGTTTTTATTTTTTCTTGGAGGGAGCAATTTGCAGGTCCCTGGCTTTTGGTTCCTTCTTCTCTGCATGATCATGATCATCATCCAGACCTCCTTTCCCACCCCAGATCCAGGCGAGGAGTAGAAACGTCCAGACAGTATAAGTTTGCCCAGTTTAATGGGACATGCTTCCAATCACTCATCACTGAAGACCCCGGAATCCTGGCTCTATTAAATAGGCCAAAAAAAATTTCATCATGTTCTGTAGCTTCACATATACCCATCTGATGGTGTCAAACTGAATGCTGTCAAGCTGAAAAGGGGTACCAAATCCCTGGTTATGCGCTTCTCCGCACAAAATTCATCCAGCCAGCTTTGTCTCGTCGACTTCCATACCTCTCTTCCTCACACACTCATCCACCATATCTCTCCACCTTCTCCTTGGCCTACCTCGTCTCCTCCCTCCTTCAAATTCGTTCAGATATACAGTACCTTTTTCACCACTCTGTTGTTATCCATTCTCTCCACATGACCAAACCATCTCAGTGCACTCTGTTCAATTCTGGTGTCCACAGATTTCCTCAATCCACATCTTTCATGAATCACAGCATTCTGTATCTTATCCACTCTCTGTACTCCACATACTGTACATTCCTCAGCAGTCCCATCTCCACTGCTCTCACTCTTGACTTTTCATTTTCTTGCCACACCACAGTCTCACATCCGTATGTTAAAGTTGGCACTAACACTCCTTCATGTAAGCCTTGTGTAGCTGCAACACTCAAGCCTCTGTTTTTTATCAAGCCTTTCACTGCACCAGCTACTATCCTTCCTTGTGTCACTCTACTTTCCACTTCTTTTGTACGTTTTCCTCTCTTTTCTAACAAGTGTCTCACCAATTCCAGTCTCTCTCTATTCACTGTAACATCACACTGGGAGTCACCTTCTCTCTCAATAACTATCACTTTACTCTTTTCTACATTTACTCTCAAAATGCGATGCTCACAGACATCTACAAAACTGCACTACTGTAATCTACCAAGCTCTTGTCCAGTATTTGCAAGTAACACTGCATCATCAGCATACAAAAAATTTGAGATATTCCATCCATCACCATTCATTGCCAATGCCATCCTTCTCTCCATTAGTCATGTTTTCACTTCTCTCATCACCCCATTCACATATATATTGAACCACCATGGGGACATCACACAACCTTGTCGCATGCCCACATTGACTGTGAACCAATCTCTTAGATGCCCATTTACTCTTACATATGCCTATGCCTCACTACCATCATAAAAACTCATGATGGCACCTAGCAGCTTACCATTTCCACCATACATCCGCAACACCTTCTACAATCCTTCTCTGCCTACTTTTTCGTATGCTTTTCCAGATCCATGAATGCCATAAACACCTTATAGTCCTTCTCACACTCCTCCACTACCTGTCTTACTGCAAATACTTGATCCACACATCTGCCACTCCTAAAGCCTACCTGTTTGTCACTCACTAGGACTTCTGATGTCTCTCATACTTTCTCCATAATAATTCTTCCATATACCTTCCCTACAACACTTGATAGGCTTATGCCATGATAATTCTTACCATTTTCCACTCTGCTGGCACAGATTCACTCATCCACGCTTTCTCACACATCTCCAACAACCACTTCATCCCGCTCTCTCCACTACACTTAATCATCTCTGCATACGCCTCATCAACCCCAGCTGCTTTCCCATTTTTCAGCAGCTTCAAAATGTTCTTCACCTCTGCAAGTGTCACATTTCCTGGCACTGCATTCCTTCTCTGTACACCTCCCAAACCAATCATGTTAACAGTCACTTTCTTCTCTCCATTCACAGTCATCAGACTTTCAAAATATTGTTTCCATCTGGTCCTTCCTCCATCCTCATGGGTTAATAATCTACCACTTACATCCTTCACCCTTTATCATTTCTTTCTGCTGTCACTTCTACATTTCTGCATCTGTTTCCAGAATAACTTCCTATATTCAGAGTAAATTGCATTCATTTTTCTTCCTAGATCATCATTTACCTCCCTTTTCCTCTTCACTAGCCTATTTATGTGCTTTGTAATCTCAATATACAGTATTCATTTCTTATTTCAACTGAACCCCTGTCCTGTAACCACTCTAGCCACTTCTTCCTCTTTTCCTGTACTGCTCTCGTAACCTCTTCATCCAACCATCCCATATCTTTCCCCTTTGTTGTTACTCTTGCCACACCACATACTGCTTTAGCATTCCTAACTAAACAATTCCTATATACATTCCACAAGCTGTCCTGATCCATTTCATTCCAGTTCACTGACTCTAACTCCTCCCCTACTTTGGCCCTGTATTATCTGCCATTTCTTTGATCCTCAGCTTCTCAACTTTCGGACTTTATCCCTGACAGCTCCTCACTCTCTCGGTCCATCTCACTCCTCTCAGCTTGATCTCGCATACCAAAATCATATGATCTGACAAACCTCCACACTGTCCTCTCACTGCCCTTGTATCAGCAACACTACCCAGCATCAATTTCTATACGAGTACATAATCAATCAGGCTCCTTTCAACACGATCTCCATTCCCTCTATACCACATATATTTATGTGCATCTTTGTGTTTAAAATAAGAATTACGGATGCACAATCTCCTTTCCTGACACATGTTCTTCAGTCGCTGTCCATTATCATTCTCTCCTGGTACTCCATTATTACCCATTATATCATTCACAGGACCAGTGCCTACTCTACCATTCATATTGCCCATTACAATCACTTTATAACTCCTAGGCATTTCTCCTACTACTTCATCCACCTCATCCCAAGACTGTCTTTGTCTCACTCCTGTCCTCACATGGTGCATATGCTACATTCACTGCCACTTTCACCTTCTCAGACTTGAACTTAACATACATACATACATCTCGACTGACATATTTGTGATCTCTCATTCTACTCTGTGACACTTCATTCATCAATGAAGGAACTCTTTCTTTGGGTCTTCCTTGCCCATTCATGCCCGACCTTACACACTTTACATCCTCCCACTCCTCCACTTCACACCCTCTAATCTTCACACAATGCCATCATGGCATATCTCGCACTCTTTAACACATTCTTCACCTCCACCCTCTTAATCTCCTCATTCACACCTCTCACACTCCACAAGGCCATGCGAATCAGTCCGTTTGGTTGGAGCCTTGAGCAGGTAGTGGGCCCTCCAAGGCTCTCCAAAACGTTTGCCATAATTTAGTGATTTTAGATAAAGGTATCTTCTTTGCATAAATATAATAAATAAATAAATAAAACCAATTATCCATCCCATCACGTGGAAAAATCAAGAGCAAGACTCTCTTTATCTCTAAGAATATGAATAAAAGGGTAATGGAAGCCTAACAGAGTTAGTCCTCATTATTATTCAGGGAAGTATTCCACATTACTGTAACTTTTCCCAAAGCTACAACTGGTACCATACACTGGGAGACTAGCAAGTTAGCTTAGAAGGAAGCAATGGAACTTAAAAGAGAAATATTCTCTAAGATACTGTGGATTAAGCAGATGAAAAAGTAAAAGAGGGCTTAAAAAAAAGAAACACTTCTTACTTCAAAAACAACTTTATAATGAATTAGCAACTTTTAGGTGAAAAATAGGTGTTACTGTAATTCATCAGGAACTTAAAATGCAACAACTTTATGTGAAACACACTTAACCCCATCATAACAACAGCATCTTTTATACATTTCTATCTTGCTATTTCCAGACAATTTTATTTTGCTTAAGAGCCTCCTTAAACAAGAGAGTTTAACTATGCCCTTCATTAACCTATGTATTGTACTGACATGGTGGTAGGCAGTGGTGACCATCATCCACTCACTTGATGTAATGCTGCCTACTATTACTGTCAAATTAATCATTCTACCTCTTTGTATGCCCTCCTCTCTTCCTACTTCTCCCTTTCCTTTCATTTCTGTCCCTTTTTACTTGCCTTCTTACCACTTCCGGCACCTCTACACCAAGCAACATGACTAATAGTTTCCTGTAACCCAGGAAATCATTTACGATGCTGGGTGGTAACCATATATTGTAGCCAGAAAACAGGGTGCCCCTGCTGAGTGGAAAGCTGCAATTGCAGCATCCATCCAGGAACCAATCCTCCAAATTTTTCAAGCCACCATTGCAAGGCACTGTCAACCACAGGGGAACAACAATTCACTAAGCAGATGGCCCTGCAGGGGGAAGTTGCTTGTCTGTAGTTGATGGTCTGAATGGCAAGACAGACTGGGGTTGAGTAGCAAAAACAACAACAACTGTACTGACATCATCATTACCATCATCATCATCATCTGTACTGTCATGGACATTGATACTGATCCACTTTACTGCAACAAAAAACATGACAGTGAGCAACATTTTCAAAACCCAGTACAGTACAGTAGTGCAATGTTAAGCATCTAAATGCCACAAACTATTGTATAAGAGCATCATATCTCTTCAACCAAAAAGTGGACTGATATTACAGTCCACAATTGTACAATGAGGGGGCTCTTAGTTTACTAAGCTGCACAAAACTGTCAGGTGAAAAGAACAACAAAATAAAAGAAGATGCCCTCTGAAGAAAAGGGTTTAAGTTGGGACTACAGTTTTATCTTATCATCTCTGTTAACTGTCTTTCTGTAATTAAGTTTATTAACCTTTCAATGGTCACTGGTGTTGAGCAACGCCCTCCAATGCCAATGCTGGTGGCAACGAAATAGAAAGATCTATGAAAAACTACAAACAGTTATGGGAAGGGAACGAAGGTTACTGGTAGGTTTGCACAACCCTACTCTACCATCCCAAGCACTCAGGCAGTCAGTTCATCCCAGATGTTATCGCACATATGTTCACACGCTGATGGCTCATGCGCAGTAAATTTTATGAGTTTTTCCGCAAATCACTGAGAATCACAGGATGGGTCTAGGGAGCTAAAAACAAAAACACTGACAGGTGTGCCAGATGATTCTTCTCACACCTGTAAGAAAAAGAAATTAACTGTTGAAACTTGAAAAAATGGTTCTGGGGTCAGCTAGGGAAGCATATAAATCTATTATCTCTCGGCCATTGGTAGGTTAAGTTCACAGTACTGTAAATCACAGTAAAGGTTGTACAGTACTGCTTCTTATAAAGTTGATCATCTAGTTTCTTTCAATTTACAGCACAAGTACCAGCTGAAGTTCCATTACTACATATAAAGATGACTTGCCAGTTTCCCCAACTTACAGTACCAGATGTGTGGATAAAGTTGAGATATTTTAGAACACATTCCTGATTTTTATCAGTGACCATCTGTATCTGCGATCTCTACTGTATATGCTGAGAATGGATGGGTTTCACATACATGATATCTCCTTGGCCGTGTCGATGAACTGCATATAGTTGTCATACACATTCTTCTTGAGCTCTGCATTGGTCTTTTCCGCCAGCTGTTGTATTCGCTGGCGCTGCTGCCGCAGCTCCAAGTCTCCCACGCTGCTCTGACTGAGGCTCTGCACATCTGAGGTGAGAACGAAAAATGACACACTGACTAAGAGAATATGTGATATACTCTATATGTAAGTGAAGTGGAAGGGGAGAGAGAAAGGAGGAGACTAAGGATGAGATGGAAGGATAAGGTGGAGAGATATATGGGCAAGAGTACGTGAACCGGAAAGATGACAGCATGATGGCAGGGGTCAGCAAGACATGGAGCCAATTTGTGGCCACCATTTCTGAGATTAAGGTCTCTGGTTACAAGTAAAGAGGGAAACAGATCAGGTTTGGTTAGGCTGGATTAGTTAGATTATATTATACTACATTTAGCCTAATTAGATTAGGTTGTCAGACCAGGTGGGGATAACTTAGATTATGCTAAATTTTGTTAGGTAAATTTAAGCTGAGTTGCACTGGGATGTTGGGTTAGCCTGAATTGGCTAGAGTAGATTATATTTTATATGGTTTGGACATGTGGAGAGGATGGGGGATGATAATTGGGTACAGAGGGTGAGAAGTGTTAATATTGGGGGAGGGGTTGGGAGGGGTAGACCGAGAAAGACATGGGACGAGGTCATTAAATGTGACTTAAGGGTTAAGGGACTGAATAGGGGGGCTGCCAGAGATCGAGCAGCGTGGAGAGCCGCCATTAGGTGACCAAGGCCGACACATGCAAGCATGTTGGAGCCTTCAAAAACGAAACGACTATCATTTGATAAGTGGTGGCGATCATCATCCACTCACTTGATGTAGTGCTGCTTACTTCTTCCTTAGCCTTTATCATTCTTTTTCTGTGCCTGCCCTCCTCTCTTCCTATTTCTCCCATCTTTTCTGTCACTTCTGATTTTTTTCTTTCTTTACAGGTGGCTTTACACTGAGTGACACGCCAAATGGTTTTCTGTAAGCCAAGAAACAATTTACAATGCTGGGTGGTAACCATATATCCAAACCATACGTGCTCCCTACGTGTCAACAAGTGGGTTGGTGGAGGGTTAATGCCCCTTCCCCTAAAACAAATGGTCACCTTTTATGGGATTATGGCATCTGGCAATAGATAGATAGATAATTTGATTAGATTATGTTGCATCAGTCAGATCAGACCAGATAAGGTTAAGATATGTTTGGTTATATCAGGTTAGGTTATGCTAAATTTGGTTTGGTTGGCAGAGCAAACTAAGGAGGAATGAACTGGAGTTGGGAGATAATTAATATGAAAGATTTTTCAGAATCTATAAGAAAGCCAAGCCAAGTTTTCAAAAACTGTAATTCAAATCCAAATGAAATGGCAGGATTTACAGATGTCAGGGCTAAGATCAAACGATATACCTAAGTGAGGGTAAAAAGATGTAACTACCATGGATAAGTTAAATCCTGTTAGGTTTAGTTTGCGCAATGCTCACTGACTATACGAACCTTCAAACAGTACCAAGGATAAAACTGAAGAATGACAAGACTAAGACCAGAGAAAGTGGGCTTCCTGGAATTAGTGCACCCAAAAATCTTGAAAATTAAAGAAAAGTTTTGGTACAATTTTTAACTCTGACAATTCTCTACATCAATCATATCTGCAACTTCCCCACCTCATGTTTCCCATTTCCCATGTAACTGTTTAGGTTTGGTCACTGTGAGGGCTTTGCAAGAAAAACGCATGTTAAAACTGAATGACTCACACTAAAAACCACCAGGAAGCACAAAATTTGAAAGACTGAAAGAAGCACACTTGTAAAAATTTGATAAATAATCATTCGTCATTCATTATCCAATCCTATGTCGCCCCACAGAGAAGCATAGCAGCCCAGGGCTAGGCAAGTTGGTCCTGACATTTAAGAAGAGAGTGACCAGCCTTACTCATCCCTGAATGGCATTACGTGAGCAATAAACCCCAACCACCCCTTGGATACAAACCTTCACCGGCTCAGTCTGATTGGAGCACTGTAATTACCCACTAAACCACCAGGTGCCAAAATTTGGTTATATGGTTACCACCCAGCGTAGTAAATGGTTTCCTGGTGTACAGGAAACCATTTGGCTTGTCACTCAGTGTAGAGTCACCCACAGGCAGAAGGACAATAATACATAAAACAAATAATAAAAAAATAAACAAACAAATAAATGATAATACTAAATCTGGGACTTTCACAATTAGAACAGGTTCTGTTAGGTTTGATGTGTATACTATCTCTAAATATGGATGTGCAACTAAACATGGTAAAAACTCAAGAATAGCTCATATTCACAGATACTGAAAAGTTTATGACAGATTAAGTTTTATCACAGTGTGATTAATTCATGCCACTCAAGTTCTGCAGAAATAACTAATATGATATCAAGGTTCAGATTGAAAATGTTTGTTTCCAGCATTAAATTAAGTCCCATCAGGCTTGGTTTGCATGTAAAATTGATTCCTTTATACCAGGCTTGGGGCCAAGTCCAAGTACTTGTACTTACGTACAAAATCTTGAGTACTTATACTTGGGATTTAAAAACATTAATGTACTTGTAGGTTACTTGGGCCAAATGTATGTACAAAATCTTGAGTACTTATACTTGGGATTTAAAAAAATTAATGTACTTGTAGGTTACTTGGGCCAAATGTACTTTGAAGAAATCAAGCATTTTCAAGTGCTTTTCAAGTACAGTACAATCATATAGGTATAGCTGTGTTAATAAGTAGAAATACACATCTGTTCACATTATCTACTGTACAGTCTCCTGCTGATGAGATGTGGAACCATTTCACTTACTACCTGGTGCACTGGTCATCAATGTGCAAATAAGTGAGGGGATTAGTTCCAAATCTTACCAGCAATGGATACCACAGTAAACTAAACGAGTAAATGTGTATCATTTCTCCTGAATGCGACTGTACCTTGTTTAAATAATTACGAGAAAATGACAATAACTGCTTTGTCAATGGCAATAACTAATTATTATAAGTTACAATATTTATTTCAACTGGCTGTAAATTAATTTCTATCATAATAATAACTTAAGCTCAATTGATACTAGTCCTATCTGGCAACTCTGATGCACACACTTCATTTCAACAGGCACCAGCATGTTTACTTTCTTCCTGTCTGCAACCTCTCACTTCAGTAGCTTTCTTTAGCCATCATTTATAGCAACCTGAGTGGTATTGTGGCATTATCTAAGCATTTTGACATATGGAGCCACTTCATATTGCCAAAGGATACTACTGGATATTTCAGGGCAGTCTGCAAGCAGTGTGATGTTGGTATATCATGCTCCAAAAGTGACCTGACCTGACCACACTTGACCGCTAGTGACTTAATGAAAACTTCATTTTTTCTTTATAGTCATACAATTATGTTCCTACCAGAAAGTATGGCAAAACTGCTGTGTGTTAGCATCAATAAGCAATGAAATTAGTCAGATACTGTGATGGACATATACCGAGACTGAATCTGATGATGTTGACCGGTGACTTGATCTCAAACTTGTATGAGCTTTTGCTGTATGGTGAAGCTAACTGTACATCAGCCTAAAAAACTAAATTTGCTGGAAAATGGCTTACAAAATTACGTTAGAAGACAAAAAGTTTTTAGTTGAATTTGGATTTTTTTGATGTTGAAACAAGGCAAATAAATGTGAGATAACTTATGCCAAGTAGCAAACTTTTATCGTTGATAGTTTTTTGCTATCACAAGCTTTTTTCAGTGTGGGTATTAAAAGCATCCCATCCCCACCCCCAACTGGGCCCACACAGGTTGAGCTTAAATATTTATTAGTGTTTAAATATCTGCCATTATCATTTTTGCATATATTGCAAACCAAGGAAAATATAATTTAATTCCATATTTATAAAGACTGCAAGTATCACACCAATGTTTTGTACCACATATTTCATTGCAAGCCAAGAGAAATATAACTGCCTTCAATGTTTTTAAATATTGCAACTACCACACTTATGTTTTGAATCACAAATTTCCTTTTTATTATTAAAATCTGGATTATCAATTAAATTTGGATATTTATCTAAATTTGTATCATTACCTAAATTTGTTACATGACAGTATTGTGATACCAACTCTGACATATGGAAGTGAAGCTTGGACCCTGTTGGAGGGACAGAAGTCAAGAGTGAGAGCAGTGGAAATGCGTTATTTGAGAGGAGCATGTGGAGTCACATGGAGAGACAGACTAACAAATGAGGAAGTGAAGGAGCGTTGTTGTGGTGTGCTTGAGGACGTGATGGGAAGCGTTAGGAGAAACACGTTAAGGTGGTTTGGGCATGTGGAGAGGATGGAGAGTGAAAGATTGACGAGGAGAGTGTATGTGAGTGAGGTGGAGGGGGCGAGAGGGAGGGGGAGGCCGAGGATGAGATGGAGGGATGGAGTGGAGAGGTATATGAGAGAGGGGGGTGTCAGTTGGGAGCGTGGTAGTGAAATGGCAGGGGACAGAGTGACATGGAGGCGATTTGTTTGTGGCCACCCCGTTCGGGATTGAGGCGTCTGGCAATAGATAGATAGAGACTAGCATTAAATGAGACAAGGTTGTTTTGTCCCCACTCACAGATCACAGATAAGTCTTGATTTATGGAGATAGCTGTGCTGAGTTAAGAATTGTAGATATCAGACTTTGTAAATGGATGTCTGAGTGTGAACGAACTGTGAAGTGTTGAGTCATCTGCATATGAATGAATGGGATTGTGGGTGACAGATAAGAGGTCATTAATATGAACCAGGAACAGGGATGGCACCAGAACCGATCCCTGTGGCATGCAGGCATTAACTGAGTGGAAATTGGAATATACATCATCAACTTTTATTTTTCTGTCGCTGAGTTTGTACTTTTGCCCCTGCGATCTCTGTCCATTGGAACAGCAGTCTCTTTGAAGAAACTCTTATTTTTTTCTTTTAATACCATTGCTGGTGACCACTGGGAATATTTGAATAAAAGTATGAATCAAGAAATATTCGTACATACAGTAGGCGCGGAAAGTGTTGACGCCATCTTAAAAAAAGAAAACATTCTTGTGGTTAGCAAGGAGAAACAAATAAATTAACACTCACCATTGAATTTAGTATTTACTGGCATTCCCCTTCACCTTTATTATCTTCTTAAGGCGTCTGAGGAGACTGATGGTGTAGTTTTGCAGAACAGACGGACTAAAACTGCTCCATAGCTGCAGCCTCAAGTTTAGGCAAAGATGATGTGTCCATACTACGCAGCTGCCGCTTCATGTGCGCCCATAAATTCTCAATGGGATTAATATCTGGGCTGTTTCAGGGCCAATCTCGAATAAAGGGAACCTCACAGTCTGTTAGCCACTGTTTCACTGACTTTGCAACATGTGCAGGGGCAGAATCTTGCATAAATACTCTTGCCTTGGTTTTATCAATAGAGTCACTTAAAACATCACATAAGAGCTCCAAATAATTGTTCTGGTTCACTTTTTCATTTGCAAGTAGAATTACCAACCTACCAACACCATAATATGTAAAGCAGCCCCAAGCCATGAGTGAGGATGGGTATTTAACAAACTTGGAAGTGTACTTAGGATCCAGGCGGTCACTGCCTGGTTTGCGGTACACTCGTGATGAAGGGGTACCAGTGACAGTAAATGTTGACTCATCACTCCAAAGCACAGTTTTCCATTGCTCCTCACTCCAGGCAAGATATTTCTTACAAAAATTTACTCTCTTTTTCTTCTGAAGTGCAGTTAGCAGTGGTTTTTTACGAGCACAAAAACTCCTGTAGCCCAGATCGTCATGCAACAGCTGCTGCACACTTCTGACAGACACATCTGCAAGCAACTGTGGGTTCTTTTCTTTTAAATCCCATGCTGTTAGCCTTGGATCCTTGCTAACTTGTCTTGAGATCAGCTGACGGGTCCTGAAGGTTGTCTTACGAGGTCTCCCAGGCTTGGGAAGTGGAGTAGGAGGAATGGCCTCCCCACTGTCCTTGAACAGCTTCACCAGTCTCTGCACTGTCCTCAGTCTAACACCATCTGATTTGCAATAAATGGGAGTTTGTGGCCAGCTTTGTATACAGTAATCACTTCCACACATTTGTCCTTGCTTGTGGTTACTTTAGGCATGATGAGAATGTGGTAGGTAACCAAATAACTGTGTTATCTGAGTCAAAACATGCCCTCGTGGTGCATCACACACAGAGACAATCCTCCTCCTGTGGCTGCCCAAACATTACTGAGCCTGCTCCAGTGGTGCCAAACCTATCAAGCAGGGTTGCCAGCTCCCGCTGAAAAAGCGTCAGCTCATTTCGCATCACAGGGGAGGGTAGTATTGACCCTACTTCACTTAACGCGAAAAAGAATGACGTCGGCAAAAAAAGTCAATACTTTCCGCGCCTACTGTATGTGTGAAACCAATAAATCGTCATCCTTTGTCATATATAGCCAACACCGCAGAACATTAGAACAACATCACAAAGTATTTTGTGACCTCATGATTAGGCACAGGACTCACCTTAAATGAATAAGTAAAAATTTGTACATAATATTAAAAAAAAACAAAAAAACACCCATATGTGAGCATTCTCATGCTGCATTGCCCTCAAAATAAAATTGGAAATTAAAAGTTCTGGTGGTATCTAGTATCTGCACCTTACTACAAACGCTCCTATTTCAGGAGATTCTGACTGAAAATTTCAGGAGAAATGGGTACAATTCGGGAATTTCTTATTTAAATACATTACTTACATTACTCACTTTTAGGAATTTACAATAATTGGCAGGTCCACCGTACCCCCTTAAAAATTTACTTCATGAATATAGAGTGACTCAACAAACATTTTAGTTTCTTAAAAAGGAAAAAAAAAAACAATAATGGCTGCTCAGGGGCCCCTGGTGGCTTCGGGGGCCCTATGCAACCACGTAATTTGCATACAGTAAGAAACGGCATTGCATACCAAATTCAATCTTCGTTAGATGGGTGCAGTTTCAAAATAATACTGAAAAGCCAGGCTAATATACATAATGGAATACAGATGTAGCACAATTCAAAATGTACTGAACTGAATGATGGATTTCTAGTAACTGGTACCAAAGACCATATGGCACTAATTCAAAGAACAGATACTGGTATATGATTGGCAATGGAAGAGAAATAGGAAAGAAGAGGACTAAAATGGTCTTGGCATAGAAGTGGTCCTGGTATAGTGGTGGTCTTGGTGTAAAGGTGGTTTTGGTGTAGGAGTGGTCTTAGCATAGACGTGGTCTTGGTGTAGAGGTGGTTTTGGTGTAGAAGTGGTCTTGGCATAGACGTGGTCTTGGTGTAGAGGTGGTCGTGGTGTAGAAGTGGTCTCGGTGTAGAGGTGCTCTTAGTTCAGAAGTGGCTTTGGCATTGAAATGGTCTTGGTGTAGATGTGGCCTCGACATTGAAATGGTCCTGGTATTGAGGCAACCATGCCACTAATGTGGTCTTGCCACTGAAATGGTTTTGGTGTTCAAGTGATTTTCATGCAGAAGTGTACTTCACAATGAAGCAGCTTGGCAACTGAGAGGTTTGGTGATGAATACTGACCGTCCCCATTATAACGATGAGATGCACTTGGGAAAGCCCATCGTTGAGCCGGGGTATCATTAAACAGGGATGTTATAACACAGAAATTATAGGGATGCATTTGGGAGCCTTGGGATTCCCCCCCCCAAACCAAGTCCAAAACCCACGCAAATGAGTCCAAAACAAGTTTCTGGCTTACCAAAACCAAACAACTTTAAATCATACTAAACTAAGCATAAAAGTGGTTTATAACTCACCTAAACCCAAAAATAAAATCCGAAAATCAGCAAAAATAACTCTGAAAAAATTAAACTTAGTAATCTAAGGCCAAAAAGTTTACAAATCAATCTAAACACAAACATCAAGTCTAAATATCATCAAAATCAGTGAAAAAAACACACACACATCGGATAAACTGGCCATCGATAGGTGGGGAACGGTGTTAATTTTTTCACATTGCTATGGTGGGGTATTGTATAGCGATGGATCATACAGTGGGACAGACCTGTTGTTGGTTGAGGTATTGTATTGCGATGGATCATACAGTGGGACAGACCTGTTGTTGGTTGAAAGGCTTGATCCACAAAGGGAGACAGGGTCAACATCAATGGGAGGTTCTTATCGAAGTCATGAAATGTGTCAGTATTACTGGTACTATAGTTTCTGCCAAAAACAGAATTACAAGATTTTAATCAATTTTTTCAGTATTTTAGACAATGCTCAGACACTTTTCTATGACATTTTTCTTGCAAATTATTTGTATTTTACTCTTGAAGGTTAGGTTATCTTCAAGAGTAAAAAAAAATAATTTGCAACAAAGAAGCCACAGAGGAAAAGTGTCTCAAAATTGTCTAAAATACCGAAAAAATAGATCAAAATCTCATAATTATGTTTTTGGCTGAAACTGTAATTTTACCCATGCGTAGAAAACAGTAGACAAAATTACGACCAGAAGAAACACGAAAATATTAAGGAGAGGTTGGACAGAAAAGAAAAGGACAGCAAGGAGAAAAAGACTGGGGACAAAAAAAAGGCTCTTTCTAATCACCTCTCATGACAAGCAGGGATACTGAGGAAGTATTCTCCCCCCCCCCTTCCTCAGGGGGTACACACCAAAATGGATGAGGCCTAATTAACAATAAAATGGCAATAACCTCTGGTTACTTTTTGGCATTAGAAATTTTCATGAGCGCATCAAAGGTATTCATAAGCTAACCCAATAATGTCTACAGTGGGGCCTTGCATCTGGTGTTTTCTTATCTGGCGGTTTCGCATCTGGCAACAGGATAGAAACTTTCCAAAGCCCAGCATCTGGCAGGTGCTCGCTAGGTAAAATTCTGTGCATATCCAGCTCGGCACTTAGCGGCCATCTTATGACAACGCCATTGTGTATACTGACACTGCACAGACCACAGGTACCACCTTGCCTGATTAGTTTTTGTGCCAGTGTCTCATGTTTGGTGGTGTTCAGCCAGATGATGGTGACCTTACGGGAGGCAGCTACCCAGGCTGCCACCCAGTAGTTATTCATCAACCCATAACCCAGAATTTTAGCCCAACAAAACACTCCTGAACTTGATATTGGTGAGTTTTTATTTCCTTTACATATTTATATTGATATTTAGTATTACTGTATTATATAAGAAACAGGGAAGTGAGCAGGGAAGCGAGCACTGAAATGAAAAAGCTGCTGCATGACAGTATTGTAATACCTCCTCTAACATATGGAAGTGAAACTTGGACCCTGCTGGAGAGACAGAAGTCAAGAGTAAAAGCAGTGGATATGAATTATTTGAGAGGAGCATGTGGAGTCATGTGGAGAGACAGACTGACGAATGAGGAAGTGAAGGAGCATTGTAGTGTGGATGTGGATGTGATAGGAAACGTTAGGAGAAACACATTAAGGTGGTTTGGGCATGTGGAGAGGATGGAGAGTGAGAGATTGGTGAGGAGAGTGTATGTGAGTGATGTAGAGGGGGGGGAGGGGGAGGCTGAGGATGGGATGGAGGGATGGAGTGGAGAGGTATATAAGAGAGGGGGGGGGGGTGAGCTGGGAGTTGGGCAGTGAAATGGCGGGGGACAGAGCGACATGGAGGCGATTTGTTTGTGGCCACCCCGTAAGGGATTAAGGCATCTGGCAACAGATAGACAGATAGATCTTCCTTAGGATAAAAGTACAAAAATATGTAAAATAAGGTAACTTTTGGGTGACCAAGACTCCTGTTAATTTTTCCCCACTTAAAGTTTGAACTAGATCTGGCAGTTTTGCATCTGGCATGATTTTTTTAGACTACTGTATTCGCCAGATGTGAGGCCTCACTGTAATGAGTGACAAGGATGACCATTTTTGGTAAATGTATGCTTTACCTGAAGCAGTAGAAGGACCTTACCAATTAAGTTCATATTCCTCCAGTTTGTTTTCTGTATTTTTCTGACTATTTTCAGGGTGGTAAATTACCTTTTCCTGCAGGAATATTTGGTATAATTTTGGAAATACTGTACTCTCAACTAACGTAAAGTGAAATTCATACGTTTGCCATTTAGTTTATGCAATTTTGATGAATTTTCTTCTATATACATCTGTTGCAAATGCACTTTTTAGTATTAAGTAGATAAGGAGTGGGAGTGAGAGTTGTTCAGCCTGTGGCTCCATCTGTTACCAATTCTACATCCAGATTAGATTAGGTTAGGTTAGGCGGTTAGATTAAATTAATTTGGGTTAGGTTAAGTTAGATGCAATGAAAGATAGAGATAGGAGCTGGAGACCCCCCCCTTCTCCTTTTCTTATATACAACGAAAAGCACTTGCGACAAATGCTTATACAGAAGAAAATGCTTAGAACTGCTTAAATTCTACACTAAGCATATTAATTTCAGTGTCAGTTAGTTCCTTCACTTCCTCATTTATCAGTCTGTCTCTCCATGTGACTCCACATGTGGATGTGGATGTGATAGGAAGCGCTAGGAGAAACACAGTAAGGTGGTTTAGCCATGTGGAGAGGATGCAGAGTGAAAGACTGACAAGGAGAGTGTATGTGAATGAGGTGGAAGGGGGGAGAGGGAGGGGGAGGCCAAGGATGAGATGGAGGGATGGAGTGAAGAGGTGTATGAGAGAGGGGGGTGTGACCTGGGAGCAGGGCTGTGAAATGGCAGGGAACTGAGTGACATGGAGGCAATTTGTTTGTGGCCACCCCTTATGAGATTAAGGCATCTGGCAATAGACAGATAGTCAGTTGAGTGTATTTCCAAACATTTCCCCAAAATTTCCCATTTGTTATTATCACGTTCCGCCAAACCCAAACCTATGATTGTTTGCCTTACTCAAAGTACCCAAAGGTGGTTGTTTCCCAACTGGATGCTAAGTTAGGCTGGATTATGTTAGAATAGGTTAGATTAAATTATTAGGCACAGGTTAGGTTAGCTTTAGTTACACTTAGGTTAGGACAGTCCCTTCCGCCATTATGCTGATGAGTCAAACGAGTTGACACTACAGAACATAGCTAAAAACGTAAGGGAAACAGATTTCCCATGAAACAGTTATTCACCAATCTAGAAATAATCTGAAAATATAACAGTCTGTTAGGAAGACCTTATTTGGTGAGGTGCTTCTACTGCTTCAAATAATGCATATGTTTACCCCCTCTTTTCTTTAACTAAACTAAACGGCTATGCCAGCAACCAAAAGAAAAAAAAAAAACCAAAGTGGGCGTACACCAGCAAAAGTCAAGTTAGTGAACATATCCTCGTCTGCAGTGTTCCTGTAACAAATAATATAGGTGCCAAAACAAATTTAGATGCATGAAATGGTACAATAACACTGCTAACACTGCCGCTCTTACATTTTTCAGCATTATAATCCTCAGCTGTCAATTTTTTCACCAACAGATCTGCCATGTTTGTTTACTATGAGCAGGGTTCTTGGAGTGGTTTCGGGATATACCTTCGTTTCGGCAATCCTATCTGAATTAAAATGTTTATTTTTGTAAAAGTACGCATACTACATATACAAGTTTTCTTAAGTTCCATGCTTATATGTCTTCATCGTGAGTTACATGATTAGCGGATTTCCCTTACACTGAACAGAACTGGGGACCTAATTTTCATAAAAATCGGTCCACGCGTTTAGAAGTGGCTGAATAAACCCTCAGGGTGGAGTTATTCTTGGCGAACGAACGTGAACAAGCATCGCCAAAAGAACATTTGTGAACGTTCGCGTACTTGGCAACCGTCGCACCCGTGGACATTCGTTCAATTCGATTTCAGAATATCAAGTGCATGTCCACTTGCTACGTTCGCTAGTGCTCACGTTCGTTCGCCAAGATTAATTCCACTCTTATAGACAGACAACGGTCCATATGTAGATATAATTCACAAGATTTAAAAATAACTAATTTTGTGAAACCATATAAGTAATGAATATAAGACTTTCTAGAGCCTTGGTGCAAATTTAGGATATTCACGAAAGACAGAGATGTATTTTCATACATTAACTCCGAAATTTATTGTCAAAGACTAAGTTGTGGATTCCTATAATTTGCAATAAAGGAACATTCCATGAGGTAGTGGTGCAATACTGACGCACCAAAAACTGAACTGGAAACGGGATAATCTCTGGTTAATTCCCCAATAATATTTAAAATTTTTCTTTCTGGGGCAAGGTGGCTCAGTGGTAGTGCGTTGGACTCGGAACAGGGATGTCGTGAGTTCGAACCATGCCGGGAAAGGTAGCGCCCTCCTGTCACCTAGCAGGGCTATAATATTATGATCTAATAAAGGTCCAGCTCGGGGGAACATTTCATTTTGCCCAGTAATATGTATAACAAAGTTTCAGTTGGCTACTAGTAGTTTACATCTATCGGGAAATAACCAGTCTGTCTGGGACTGCAGTAGGCTATTGTATGCCAACCAGGAAATAACCAGTTTGCTCAAGACTGCATTGTCAATCTAGAAATACTTAATGTCTGGGACTACAACAGGCTACCGAGCTTATAGGGGGCACGGTGGCTCAGAGGTAGAGCATCAAGCTCGGGACAGGGGGGTCGCGAGTTCAAGCCGCGCCCGGGACTACCGTGCCGTGCCGGAAGGGGTAGCGCCCTCGTGTTACCTAGCGGGGCTATATGATCTCACTGTAAAGTCTAGCTCGGGGGATTCTTTTTTTTTTTTACCAAGCTTATATCGACCAGGAAACCAGTCTGTCTAGGGCCGCAGTCAAGACAGTTTGTCAACTGAGACACAACTGGCCTGCCTAAGACTGCAGTTGGATACCAAGTTTATCCCAACCAGGAAATAACTAGTCTGTCACAATCTGCAGTAAATCTGACAATTACTAACCAGCCTAGGACTGGAGCACTTGAGAAATAACCGGTCAATCTGTGACTGCAGTAGATTACGTTTGTCAACAGAGAAGTAACTGCGTCTGTCTATGAGCGAGAGAATCGCTCTTGGAAAAACTTAGATCATGAGTAGGGAAGTAGACACCTACACTGTCTACTGTAACCGTGAGGGCATTCCCTGATGAAGACTGGGGCTCAAATGTGTGTGTGTGGGGGGGGGGGGGTACTTTCTGCCCCTTCCCTCACCTTCGTCTCCATTGCTACCTCATCAAAGTTTATTCTTCATCTACTGTCACATCTTCCTTCCCTTTTCTGTCCAAGACTTCTGATGGAACACTACATGCTCTTCTCTATCCTCTACACATTAAGCACCCTGTGACCTTTGATACTTGGCACTAGGAATCCATTACCTGTAGGCTATTCATTTTCCCCTCCACATATTTGTCTGCACACTACATTTACACTGCATGTTGCATGAAACAGCTGATATTTTTCCCCTCTGCTTCAATACCATCCATCCATACGTCATCTAATCCTGTGGTGCCCCTCGAAGCTTTGGAGCCCGGGGCTAGGCAAGTTGGTCTTGACATTTAAGATGAGAGTAACCATCCTCACTCATCCCCGTGTGGCATTATGTGAGCAATAAACCCCAACCATCCCTTGGATACTGAAATGCAGAATACCGAAGCTCCCTCTCAACCTTACCTGGGCAAGACACCCATCCCAGGAGGAGATACCCAGGGAGCGGAAATGAGCGGAGCGAGCTCCAGACAAGACGGGCGCACCAGTACCTCTCCCGCGCACCCCTCTTGTGCTCAGGTAACTCACCGTGAAGGTAGCAGCCCACGTGAATTACACATCCGCAATACCAGCAATCGACAGGTTCGGGGTAGGGCTACTCCAATAGCCCCAGACACCATTCCGGAGTTGGGCACTAGCCGCCCACTTGCTGTTTCCCTCCCTCAGCCATACCGGGTGATGGCCACCTTGACGCATGCAGGGAGGAGACGACCACCTTGCCGCCCTCGCTATAACTCCACAAAAGGAGGTAAAGTGACGGCCACCTTGCCGCACGTACTCACACCAGGTGACGGCCACCTAGCTGAATACGGGGAGGAGACGGAAACTTGCCGCCCTCGCTATACCTCCACAAAAGGAGGTGGAGTGATGGCCACCTTGCCGCACTCTCTCATAGTGGGTGACAGCCACCTAGCCGCACACGGGGAGGAGACGGACACCAGCCGCCCTTGCTCCAACTCCACAAAAGGAGGTATAGTGACGGCCACCTTGCCGCACTCATTCACACCGGGTAATGGCCACCTAGCTGCACACGGAGAGGACATGGCCTCCAGCCGCCCTTGCTCTAACTCCACAAAAGGAGGAGGTATAGTGACGGTCACCTTGCCGCACTTACGCACACCGAGTGACGGCCACTTAGCCGCACACGGGGGGAAGACAGACACTAGCCGCCCTCATTCTAACTCCACAAAAGGAGGAAAGGTGACGGCCACCTCACCGCCCCTAGGAGACGGCCTCCTTGCCGCTCTACAAAAAGAAAGGGTCACGGCAAGTGCCCTCACTCTCTCTCCCCACAGGGACATCCTCCCCCTCGACCAGCGGTTGGAGGAGGCCTGGGCAAGGACCCCTGGTATCTGGAGTCCTAGCTCTCTCCCTCGACCCCCGGCAGCCCCAGCCCCTGTCGGACTGTGCCGCACCGAGCTGCCACAGACCATACCTGAAGAAGGCTCAGCAGCGAGACCGCAGCCCTAAGACCACCCAAGACGTCCCTAGGACCCCAGGACAAGACCTCCCCAGCCCCACGCGACAACCTCTGCGTAAGCGGAGGCAAGTGCGTCTACTGACCCTGTTCGGGCCCAGCCCCTAAGCCCTCCCTCCTCCCCCCGCATTCCTGTGGAAGGATCCACCCTCTCCTGCACGGCCCTCTGACAACTCCCGGGCGAGACTCTACGGGTCGGCCTCCCAGCGCAGCCACTGGAAGTCCTGATGACCCCGGAGCCTCCTGACACAGGCTGCCGACCTGGGACCTCTGCTACCACTGCGCCTCATCCTGCAGCAAGCCCCAGTCACCACCTCCTGTCACCAAGTCCTCTGGCCTTGTCTGTGTGTGACATTATTTCTCTGTAAAGTGTGCCATCATATTGTAATAGAGTTTGTAATTTGTGGTAATATACGTGTAAGGTTGTTGCCCTGAGTTTTATGCCCTGTTCCTTCTGATTGCCTTAACAAAGCCCAACCCGGACTAGAAAGAGAACCTCGCTCCAGGCTCAATGTATAAGGAACGAGACGTCACACCCTTTTTCACGCAGCATAACAGATACATACCTGCACCGGCTCAATCAGATTGGGGCACCTTAATTGCCCACTAAACTACCAGGCACCATAATTTGGTTATATGGTTACTACCCAGCATAGTTAATGGTTTCCTGGTGTACAGGAAACCATTTGGCTCGTCACCCAGTGTAGAGTCACCCAGAGGCAGAAAGAGGAGGAAAAATTGAAGGAAAGAAAGACAGAAGAGGAAGTGCAAAGTCACCCATAGGCAGAAGGTAGAGGAAAGAATGAAAGATATAATGACAGAAGAGGAAAGAAAGGAGGAGAGGAAAGGGTAGTCACCCAAAAGCAGCACTACATCGAGTGACACTATCTACCATTAACTGCCAGTGTACTGACAGCTGAACTTTATGCCACTGCCAATGGCTACTTCAAATTTACACCTCTCTTCATTTATCAAGTTATCCAACTTCTTTAGAGCAGTCCCACCCTTTCATTCAACACAGTTAATACTGAAGATCCAACAGTGGCTATTCCACTATCTGTCTAGTTATGTTGGGTTTCTGGACATTCACACATCCCAGGTAATGAAATAGTATTATCACTTTGCCCTGAGAGCCATTTTTCTTCACATTTATCCTCTACCTGAGTTCATGCTCAGATCTTTTTTTGTATGTTAAACCGTACTAATACACTTCAGAAATGGCAATCCCTCTAGTTTCACACAGGTATATTGTGTGAAACCATTTCTCTCCATGATCCTCCCCTGGACACTAAAACATGTGCTGGGAAACTACATCTGCTCATCTTTGAACAGGACATACTTCACTTACCCACAGTCACCTCATGACCAATGATCAGACCCCCATCTGTTCAAACTGTCAGTCACATCTCCATGCTTGCTCGATAACATGTGACAACTTCCCACATCTGATGTGACTGCAGGGCCCTTAATGTCAGTAATGTTCTATCCATTACACACTTTAAGTTCTCTCAGTTATATCAATGTCCTTTCTAGACAGCAAATCCACGCAAGCAGGTTGTGCCAGCCTATCTCCTTTAAGTAACGTAACACATAGCTATTCACCTGCTTTTGTCTCTATGCTCAATTCCACCAACACCCCTCTCTTTCACTTTTAATAAAAATGAGGTTCTTAGTGCCTGTAACTAAACATGTAATCAATACAGATGAGACAGACCTATGGTGGAACAATATGCATAAAGGAAATGCATTTCTAATACAGTGGAGTCGCCTAATCTGCGTCAATTAGAGACTGGTATCTACCTGTGAATTACGAAATCCGCGGTTTACAAAGTTAAGAACCAATGGGAAAAAAGGATATTTAGTCTGGACCCTCGTGGAACCCCCCTACAGCATCCTACCTACACCTAACTAGCCAACAGCAAACACAGAGTGACAATCTTAGAAATATGCAATGCATGTTTTTAACGGAGAGCCTTCTTGGACCCCAGCTGGGTCGAATGTCGTCTTGGGGGGTTGGGGCCGTCCACAGCAGAGCCCAGGGAGAGGTAACCTTCACCCCCCCCCCAAAAAAAAAGGAAGGGGGGCGGGGGAAGGTCAGAACTCAAGGGAGAACACACGTAGTTGTCAATTGGCGGGACAGGAGGTAAACAAAACATGGCGGCTGTAGTGTGCACACTTGCCACCAGGGCTGGGCTGTGATTGGCTAGCAGCTGTGGAATACATCATGGGTGCCCGGATATTATAAATCTCCTCAGAAATGGGCCACTTTGGAACCTAGGAACCACATTTTTCAAGTTTTTTCCTCAGAGTGAAAAAAAAAATATGGACTGGTTGGGCAAAGCACCGCAGATTACAAATCCGCAGCTAACAGATAGGCAAATTAGGCGACTCTACTGTAATTAAAAGTCAGATTAACATATGAGTGGCTGTGTAAGAAATATATACTGAATATATAAAGGCAACCATTGGAAAATTGCATCTTAGGAATGTAACCCTCCTCGATAATGAGGAAGACCTGTGTCAGGTGTTGGAGATGGCCATCTTCACATATTGGCACTGATATAACTAGACAGCTCCACTGCCTGGTTATGAAGACAACCATAAACTCCCCCCATAATCCCAAAAAGGAGGATAACAGACTGCAAAAAAGCAACTTCAGCCGACTGCCCACTGAGCTCACATTCAAACACACCTGGGGTCACATAAACAACATACACTAAACTACACATTTTACTTCTGCTTTGAATATGTCTACCTTATTTGAGCATATGAAATTAGGTGCTCGAAAGGGTACAGCAGGGACGGAAGGTTGCTGGTTCGTTGAAAGCAGTGATAAGAAACAGGGAGGTGAGCATGGAAGTGAAAAAGTTGTTACATGACAGTATTGTGATACCAACTCTGACATATGGAAGTGAAGCTCGGACCCTGTTGGAAGGACAGAAGTCAAGAGTGAGAGCAGTGGAAATGAGTTATTTGAGAGGAGCATGTGGAGTCACATGGAGAGACAGACTAACAAATGAGGAAGTGAAGGAGCGTTGTGGTGTGGTTAAGGATGTGATGGGAAGCGTTAGGAGAAACACAATAAGGTGGTTTGGGCATGTGGAGAGGATGGAGAGTGAAAGATTGACGAGCAGAGAGTATGTGAGTGAGGTGGAGGGGGCGAGAGGGAGGGGGAGGCCGAGGATGAGATGGAGGGATGGAGTGGAGAGGTATATGAGAGAGGGAGGTGTGAGTTGGGAGCGTGGTAGTGAAATGGCAGGGCACAGAGTGACATGGAGGCGATTTGTTTGTGGCCACCCCATTCGGGATTGAGGCGTCTGGCAATAGATAGATAGACAGATAGAAATTAGGTCAATCCATGGACTGGAGCAATATGGCCAAGTTTGCAACCATTGCAAAATAACTTTGCCTTTATCTAAAAAATTAATGGTTTGACACACCTGTCAATGAAATATTTTTGCTTAAATCATCATAGTTATGGAGTTATTGTCACTGGCAATTTCTCTGTTAACAGGAAACTTGCACATATGGATGCAGGACTCACTCCTGCCACAGCCTGAGTGAGTGGCAGTTAGTCAAATAAGCCATCATCCCAGTGTGATGTGCTACTTTTAAAAGTCTATTCTGTCTTTCCGTCTTTCCTTGGCCACGCATTTAATTTTACCAACAGGAACCAGTTTTTCTGGGCCTGTTTGAGCCTTCCTTGGATGATAATGCCGAGACAGATGGATCAGGAAGTGCATGAACTTCCTTCATAGCAGCTACTGTTCCAGTGTTTCTGGGCTCAACCTTTACGGTGGAGACGAGAGACAAATGACAGCCTGATAATGTACCATAAAATCTGTGCTACACTGCTCCTACAAGAAACTCTTGTGATGTGTTATTAAAAATCCTCTTATATGAGGGTATTCACATGCCACAGGTCAAAGATCAATTGCAAAGATGTAAGTAAAATCCTGAGTTCTATATACGATGAGATATTGTTACTCATCTGTCTTTGTGTCACATGAAATCAATATTTTTTCCTTGGCCATCAACAATAAATAAAAATAATTATACTACTTAGGAACTTGCACTGGAAAACCCAAACCACCTGTATGATTTCAAATTAGCTAATTTTCAACACTGAGATGTCTTGTCAAAGAGCAACAGTATCCTTTGGTGCAACACATTATGCCAATTTGCATCACTGGATACTCCTGTTTCACTTCTGATTTAGACTAGTTATAAAAATGGGAAAGCAGCTGGGGTTGATGAGGTGTATGCAAAGATGATTAAATGTAGTGGAGAGAGTGGAATGAAGTGCTTGTTGGAGATATGTAACAAGGCATGGATGAGTGAAACTGTGCCAGCAGAGTGAAAAAGGCTGTGATTGTACCCCTGAGCGAAGTGAGTGCAAGAATTATCGTGGAATAAGTTTATTGAGTGTGGCTGGGAAGGTATATGGAAGAATTATTATAGAAAAAGTAAGAAAGATATCAGAACTCCTACTGAGTGATGAACAGGGTGGCTTTAGGAGTGGCAGACGATGTGTGGATCAAATATTTGCAGTGAGACGGATAGCACAGAAGGCCCGTGAGAAGGACCATTAGGTGTTTATGGCATTCATGGATCTGGAAAAGGCATATGACAAAGTAGACAGAGAAGGCTTGAGGAAAGTTTTGCGCATGTATGGTGTAGATGGGTAAATGCTAGGTGCCGTCAAGAGTTTTTATGGTGGTAGTGAAGCATGTGTAAGGGTTAATGGGCATCTATGTGAATGGTTCACGATCGGTGTGGGCATGCGGCAAGGCTGTGTGATGTCCCCATGGTTGTTCAATATACATATGGATGAGGTGATGATGGAAGTAAAAACACGAGTAATGGAGAGAGGGATGGGGATGGTAATGAATGGTGATGGATGAAATATCTCAAATTTGTTGTATGCTGATGATGCAGTACTACTTGCAAATACCAGACAAGAACTTGGAAGACTTGTGCAAAGTTTTGATGTCTGTGAGCATCATGCCCTGAGAGTAAATGTAGAAAAGTGTAAAGTGATGGGTGTTGAGATTGAAGGTGACTCCCAGTGTGATGTCACAGTGAATGGAGAGAGACTGGAATTAGTGAGAGAGTTCAAATACCTGAGTACAGTGATAGAAAAGAGAGGAAAATGTGCAAAAGAAGTTGAAAGTCAAGTGACACAAGGAAGAAAAGTAGCTGATGCAATGAAGGCCTTGATAAGAAACAGAGGCTTGAGTGTTGCAGCTGCATGGGGCTTACATGAAAGAGTGTTAGTGCCAACTTTAACATATGGATGTGAGACTATGGTGTGGCATAAAAAAGAAAAGTCAAGAGTAAAAGCAGTGGAGATGGGACTGCTGAGAAATGTATGTGGAGTACAGAAGGTGGATAGGATACAAAATACAGTAATGTGATTCGTGAAAGATGTGGAGTGAGGAAGTCAGTGGACACCAGAATTGAAGAGAGTGTACTGCGATGGTAGGGTCATGTAGAGAGAATAGATAACAATAGAATGGTGAAAAAGGTATATCTGAGCGAATTTGAAGGAGGAAGGAGGCGAGGTAGGCCAAGGAGAAGGTGGAGAAATATGGTGGATGAGTGTGTGAGGAAGAGAGGTTTGGAAGTCGGTGAGGCTAGGGAACTGACAAGAGATCGAGCTGGCTGGATGAATGTTGTGAGAAGTGCATGATTAGGGATTCTGGCACCACTTTTTAACATGGCAGCGTCCGGATTGGCTCTATCGGATACGTTTATGTGAAGCTACAGAACGTGGTGAATGTTTTTGGCGTATCTGACAAAGCCAGGATTCTAGGGGCTTGAATGATGAGTGAATAGAAGCATGGCCCATTGGACTGGGCAAATTTGGGTTGTCTGGACACTGATACTCCTCACCCTGCCCTAGGGTGGGAAAGGAGGTCCAGATGATGATGATACAGTATAAAAAAATCCATCCATTATCCAATCCAATGTCGCCCCACAGAGGAGCGTAGGAGCCTGGAGCTAGGCAAGTTGGTCCTGTCATTTAAGATGAGAATGACCAGCCTCACTTAACTCTGAATGGCATTATGTGAGCAATAAACCCTAACCACCCCTTGAATATAAACCTTCACCGGCTCAATCCGATTGGAGCACCATAATTACCCACTAAACCACCAGGCGCCAAAATTTGGTTATATGGTTACCACCCAGCATAGTAAATGGTTTCCTGGTGTACAGGAAACCATTTGGCTTGTCACTCAGTGTAGAGTCACCCACAGGCAGAAGGACAAGGAAAGAATGAGGGAAAGAAAGATGGAAGAGGAAGTGTAAAGTCACCTGTAGGCAGAAGGACAAGGAAAGAATGAAGGAAAGAAAGACAGAATATAATAAAATGCTTTATGGACAAGTTTGACATTGTAATACTTTTTAAGTCATGTTTAAGTATTCTGTTTCAGCATTTCCTGCAGAACTACAAATTTCATGCATGAAATCATCTCTGTACTTCACCTGTAAGATGATAACTGTTGGTAATTTATTGGCAAAATCTTGAACAAGTATATGCTTGCACTGTGCAGTATATATATCTATGCCACCTTCATCCAAAAAAAAGGGAATGGAAGAAAAAATTACAAGAAAAACAATAAAATTTTACTTTGAGATTAAAACAATAATGATCCCTTAAATATCTGAGGGAACTTTAGTTTGCTAAGCTAAATTCACTGTAGCTTAAACCCTCCAATATTCTAACTTTTGTATTTTCATGGGAGAACGAATGCCTATGTTTTTCCCTCTGGATATGCTAAGAGGCAACTAAATGGGGTGGGCTCATGAGGCAATATGTTTCCTATCCAATACCTCCCTGCATTAATAGTGATGCATATTCAATCCCAGGATAGGGGAGGGAACAATCTAAAGATCTGAATTTGTTAAAATACTTCACTGTTTTCCATGTCATAAAACCCACCCATACTTATACCATTTTACTGTCCTAAATGAGACAGCCCTAACATGCACAGCACTGAAAATGGATAGTGGATTTTAGTGATGGAGAGGTGATAAGTGAACATGTGTCAAGAAGCCAGCTGGACTTAGGGAACGAACTGTCATGTCTATTCCTCCCCCCCTCCCCAAAACAAAAGGCACAGGAGGGACAGCAATATGCATATACATAGCTCAAGTATTTCAACAGCTCCTGCTATTCCAGTGCAGTACTGATTTACCACTCACATAACATTGAAACAAAGATAAGGAATGTATAAAACACACCTGACATAAACTGCAAATACTGTTTTTAAAAATGGCAATTCTTGCCCAGAGTCGGACATGTAAAAAAAAAAAAAAAAACTACAATTATCTACATTGTCACTGAACAAAATGTCAAACTTTATAACTGTCTTGAATGAGATATCCCTAGCTTAACAACACAGACAAATGCATGGTAGGTAAACTACTGTAACTCAAATAAGGCCTTAGTTAACCGGCCCCATGCCAGCAACGTACATGTACATCGGCCCCTATATGCACAGACAGTGCCTGCGACGTACATGTACGTCGGCAAGATATACTGTATATGCCAAAATTCTAAAATTCAAATTAGGCACCAAAAAATTGGCTGGGAAATTCCTGCACCTCTCTAGGCCTCTCAATATCATCTATATACCCAATAAGAGTGGCCTCGGCTCAAATAGCATTGTTACTGATGAAGAAAACAAAGATCTCCTACCTCAACTTGATGGGTGTCGGTGGCGGCCAAGAAAGTCTATGGGCGTTACTCCGAAGTTTTCAGCCGCATGCTCAGGGAGACTCAACCTCAAAGGCTTCTGTGAGTACTTTTATGGTTATTCTCCATGTTTTCCCATAATTTCTAACGTATCTGGGGGGGGGGGAGCCGAAAGTTGGCCAGCACCATGGCTCCATGAGGGTCCAAAGTCTGCTGGCATGCAGCAGGTTAAAAAAAATAAATATACAGTATACCTTACATACTACTGTGCGCCTTTATTTTTCTTGGGTGGTCTGTATACGCCCACTACAACTGCATGATCTCTCTCATATGGTTCCAAAGTCAGCTGCTCCTGGGGCTTGAGAAGGTCAGCCTGAAGCTTCTTGATCTCCCCAGCAAATACAGCCTCAGCAGGGGCCGTTGAATCAATACAGTTGGCCTTGATGGAGATGATGTAGTGGCCCCCAACCTTGAGGAAGTGTTGTGCATTGAGTGCCACAATACGAGCCTGGTCAGGTTGGGCCACATCAGCAAATATACAGTCAACCATGCTGCAAATCATACGGTACTTGTGTGGGTGACGAGCATCCTCCACAATGGGCACCACATTGGTCCGCTTCTTGGCCATGTTCACCAAGTCACGGCCAGAGCGATGCGAGAACTCTACTGCGTACACAGCACCCTCCTATTGGGAAAATGAAGAACCAAAATTTCATTCACTCACTCATCATCTAATCCAGTGTTGCCTGATGAGAAGTGCAGAAGCCCGGAGCTAAGAAAGTTGGTCCTGACATTTGAGTGACCAGCCTAACTCATCCCAGAGTGGTATTACATGAACAGTAAACCCCAATCACCCCTTGGATATAAACCTGCATGGACTCAATCCAATTGGAGCACCTTAACTGCCCACTAAGCCACCAGGCGCATGCCTAAATGGCATGCCAAATGGTTTCCTGGTGTACAGAAAACCATTTGGCATGCCACTCAGTGTACAGTCACCCACAGACAGAAGGAAGAAGAAAGAAAGAATGAAAGAAAGTCAGAAAAGGAAGGGTGGAAAGAAAGAGGAGAGAAAAGGGCAAGTACTCAAGAGCAGCACTATATTGAGTGAGTGGTTAGCACCTTTAATCACTCGATGTAGAGCTGCTTTGGGCGTCTGTCCTTTCCTCTCTTCCATTCTTCCTCTTCTGTCTTTCCTTCCTTTATTCTTTCCTCTTTCTTTTGCCTGTGAATGACTTTACACTTCCTCTTCTGTCTTTTTTTCCTTGACTGTTTCCTCTTCCTTCTGCCTATGGGTGACTCTACACTGAGTTACAAGCCAAATGGTTTCCTGTACACTAGGAAACCATTTACAGTACTACGCTGGGTGGTAACCATATAACCAAATAATGGCACTTGGTGGTTTAGTGGGTAATTAAGATGCTCCAATCGGATTGAGCCGGTGCAGGTTTATATCCAAGGGATGGTCGGGGTTTATTGCTCACATAATGCCACTGAGGGATGAATGAGGCTGGTCACTCTCAGCTTAAATGTCAAGACCAACTTGCCTAGCCCCGTGTTTCTAAGCTTCCCTGTGGGGCGACATAAGATTGGATGATGGATGGATGGATGTACTTTTTACAATCATAACAATGCTACCAGGATTATGTTAATCAACTCAGGAAAGAGCTCATACATTAAAGAGATTAATGAAGGCTATATCTATTTTGACCTATTTGATCAGTCTCTCCAGAACTGAATACTGTATAATGATTTGGAGGTAGCATTAATACAATATAAAACAGGTGATTGGAGTAAATGGGTTGAAACTTCTGCTGCAGCTGGTTATTCAGTCATTTATTTTGGTCATCACCAGCAGATTCTAACAAACAGATGTTAGTGTTCACTGGCTTTTCAAAAGATCTTATATCACTTTTTGTATGTGACTGGTTCAACTAGGAATATTACTGTGCAGTACTTCTCTCTTCAAGAGAAATGAAGTCACTGAATGTACAGTGAGGTTGGAGGATGAGGAAATGGAAAATATGAGTGAATTTAATACTTGGGTAGTGATGAATAAGGATGGATTTTTGGAGGATGAAGTGCTTGACAGGGTAGAACAAGGAATAAAGGTTGCTGGATCTTTGATAGCTGTGATAAGATATAGGAGAGTGAACATTGAAATAAAAAAGTCACTGCATGATAAGTATTGTGATGTAAGAAAGTGAAGCTTGGATGTTGCTGGATGGACACAAGTCAAGAGTGAGAGCAGTGGAAATGAGTTACTTGAGAGGAGCATGTGGAATTACATGGACAGAAAGACTGACATATGAGGAAGTGAAGGAGCATTGTGGTGTGGATGTGACAGAAATTGTTAGGAGAAATACCCTGAGGTGGTTTGGCTATGTGGAGAGTATATGTGAGTACGGTGCAGGGGGAGGCCGTGGATGAGACGGAGGGATGTAGTGGAGAGATATTATTATGAGGGAGGGAGGTGTGAGTCAGGAGAAGGACAGTAAAATGGCAGGGAACAGGGCAACATGGAGGTATTTTGTTAGTAGCCACCCCTTACAGCATTATGGCATCTAGCAACAGACTGATAGGTACACTTAAGTTTACACCATGTGATTTTGTGCAGCCAAAAGAAATCCCATACAGGAGTGTTATTATTGGCCATTTACATTATAAGCCTGGCATGTATTCCAAAATATAACAAACTTTACAAAGTAATGGCTCGGTTTAAACCAGAGGGCATCAGGAAGTGTTAGTATAAGCAGTCTTCACTGTAAGTCAGGACTTTCTTTCTACAATCAACCTTTTCCATATAACTGGTAGTGTAAACTAGCAGAAAGTAGTAAATGAGCTTCAAACATACAAAGTTTAGAAGTACTGTGGCACTGATGTGCATATGCTGGATCACAGTGGCTTACAACCCTCTTCATTGATTTTCTTCCTCCAAGAAGAAAGAAATAAGGAATGACATTATACAATTCATGAAGCTGGATACTTGTTTAGAACCACCATACCACTGTCACAACACTGTGCAGTCATCACTCTGACTCTGTTTTTTAAGGCTAACAGTGACCATGCAAAATAAATAATATACTGTACTTACTGGTCCTACAATGTCGGACACATGTGATACCGTTGTACCATTTGCAGCACCAAGATAAAGAACTCTTGAGCCAGGAGCCATGTGGATGTGGCCAATACCTCCAACAATAGCTGCAGCAAGCTTTGAACGGAATGGATTCCACACACGGTATTCGATCTTTTCTGTTCCTTCCTATAATGAAAACATATCCACAGCTAAGCGATTATGTACCACATGTACTGTAGTGGTCTGCTTGCACATGCCCGATGTGCACAGGCAGCCTGAAATTAAATACACAAATCACAACATGAAAAAAGTTCTTATAATAAAACTTGCTTGTTCCGGAAATTATAAATACAAACAAACTCGAAAGTGCATAAGGTACTGTCATTCAAAATGCTTACTACAGACAGTGTGCTACCATAACAAGTTCAGTGATGCTTCCCTGCTAGCTGTCGTATTGGGAGGCTTTATATAAAACATTTCTGTGCTAAGAATATGAAGCATACAACAAAACAGTATGAGAAGGAAGGATACTCTCTAGCATTTGAGGAGTACTGCGAAATACAGAAGGTATGGGAAAACTGAGAAATACAGAAGGTAAGACACAATGCTGCCAGGGGACTAACACAGAAATTTCACTAATGATGTACAGTACTGATGAAAAAATGAGGGATGCCTGGCATGAGAAGATGCTAAAGCACCTCTAGATGACAGAAGTTAAACAAGGCAGTGCACTCTAAATGAAAATGAATATATGGCAACATCACTGCCTACAAATAGCTTTCCAATTCATCAACTGATAAAACCATATTACCATAATCTTTTCAAAGACACGAGAATATACAAACAGTACTGGTACGAGGTTATATGTTACCACCAAGCATAATAAATGATTTCCTTGTGTACAGGAAATCATTTGGCATGCCATTCAGTGTAGAGTCACCCACAGACAGAAGGAAGAAGAAAGAATGACAGAAGGATAAGGATGGAAAGAAGGAAGAGAGAAAAGGTCAAGCACCAGAGATAAGCATTATATCAGATGAGTGGTTAACGTCTTTTATTAAAAGATGTGTTTTTTACAGTCATAACTTTACCAGGATTATGTTATTTAACATATTAAAGGGATTAATGAAGGCTATATCTATTTTGACCTGTTTGAACAGTCTCTCCAAAACTGAATAAAATGGTTTGGAGGTAGCATTTATACAATATAAAGCAGGTCATTGGAGTGAAAGGGTTAAAACTTCTGCTGCAGCTGGTACATTTCAGTCATTTATTCTGGTCATCACCAGCAGATTCTAACAAACAGATGTTTGTGGTCACTGGCTTTTCAAAAGATCTTATACCACTTTTTGTATGTGACTGGTACAACTAGGAATATTACTGTGCAGTACTTCTCTCTTCAAGAGAAATGAAGTCACTGAATGTACAGTGAGGTTGGAGGATGAGGAAATGGAAAATGTGAGTGTATTTAATTACCTGGGTAGTGATGAGTAAGAATGGATTTTTGGAGGATGATGTGCTTGAAAGGGTACAGTATGGAAGAAAGGCTGCTGGATCATTGATTGCAGTGATAAGAAACAGGAAAGTGACCGTGGAAATAAAAAAGTAGCTGCATGATTGTATTGTGATACAAATCGTATATGTGGTAGGTGGGGACGCCCATCATCCATTCACTCAATGTAGGGATGCCTTATGGTCTCTACACTGAGCGACAAGCCAAATGGTTCCCTGTACCCAGAAAACCATTTGCTAAGCTGGGTGGTAACCATATAACTGGAGTTTTTGGCCAGGTTAAGTGTCCCACTGATTCCCCTATCTAAAATCACTTAATCATGGCAAATGTTTTGGAAAGCCAGGGCCCCAACCAAATGGGGAGATTCACATGGCCATGTGGAATGTGAGAGGTGTGAATGAGGAGAGTAAGAGGGGGGAAGTGGTGAATGTGTTCCAGAGTGCGAGACATGCTGTGATGGCACTGTGTGAAACAAAGATGAAAGGGTGTGAAGTGGAGGAGTGGGAGGATGTAAAGTGTGTAAGGTCGGGCATGAATGGGCAAGGAAGATCCAAGGAAGGAGTCGCTTTCTTGATGACTGAAGTGTGGCAGAGTGAAATGAGAGATTACAAATGTGTTAGCTCAAGATGAATGTATATCAAGTTCAAGTCTGAGAAGGTGAAAGTGGCAGTGATTGTAGCATATATACCATGTGATGACCGGAGTGAGAGAGAGAAAGACAGGTTTTGGGATGAGCTGGATGAAGCAGTGGGAGTAATGCCCAGGAACTATAAAGTGATTGTAATGGGCGATATGAATGAAAGAGTAAGCACTGGTCCGGAGGATAACATAATGAGTTGTAATGGAGTACAAGGAGAAAATGATAATGGGAAGTGACTGAAGGATATGTGTCAGGGAAGAAGGCAGTGCATGTTATTGTGAGAGACGGTAACTCCCAGTGTGATGTTACAGTGAATGGAGAGAGACTGGAACTGGTGAGAGTTCAAATACCTGGGTGCAGTGATAGAAAAGAGAGGAAAATGTGCAAAAGAAGTGGAAAGTAGAGTGACACAAGGAAGGAAAGTAGCTAGTGCAATGTAGGCCTTGATAGAAAACAGAGGCTTGAGAGTTGCAGCTGCATGAGGGTTACATGAAGGAGTGTTAGTGCCAACTTTAACATATGTATGTGAGACTATGGTGTGGCATGAAAATGAAAAGTCAAGAGTGAGAACAGAGGAGATGAGACGGCTGAGGAATATATGTGGAGTAAACAGAGTGGACAGGATACGAAATACAGTAATGTGATTCGTGAAAGATGTGAAGTGAGGAAGACTGTGGACACCAGAATCGAAGCGAGTGTACTGAGATTGTACAGTCAATTGGAGAGAATGGATAACAAGAGAGGTGAAAAGGGTATATCAGAGAGAATCTGAAGGAGGGAGGAGGTGAGGTAGGCCAAGGAAAAGGTAAAGGGATATGATGGAGGAGAGTGTGGGGAAGAGAGGTTTGGAAGTTGGTGAGGCTAGGGGACTGACAAGAGATCGAGCTGGCTGGATGAGTATTGTGAGGAGAAGTGCATGATCAGGAATTTGGCACTCCTTTTATAATGTGGCAGCGTCCGGATTGACTCTATCGGAAACGTTTATGTGAAGGTACAGAATGTGGTGAATGTTTTAGGAGTATCAGATACAGCCAGGGTTCCGGGGCCTTGAATGGTGGGCGAATGGAAGCGTGGCTCATTGGACTGGGCAAATTTGGGTTGTCTGGACAATGCTACTCCTCACCCTGCCCTAAAGTGGGAAAGGAGGTCTGGATGATGATGATGATAATGATGAGTCTTGGCATATATTTCACTGGACAGTGCTGTATATAATACAAAAACTGGGTCATTTTGTATTAAAAAAAACGGGAGAAAAAATCACACAGCTAAACTGAAAAGAACTGCCCATAAACCACACACTGACCCACTTACCTCAACACTGACTCTCTTCTCCCCATAAACACTCTCTCCAATGACCATATTCCTTGTAGCTAAGACATCCTCCTTCCCACGGACAATGAATACCCCTTCATGGCGATGGGGTTCTATCAACACTTTCTTTCCTCCTCTGAAGCCACCACCACCACCACCTGTGGCATGAACACATTGCATGCTGTAAGATGGCATTAGGGCAGTATGCTGGGGTAACCAAATGTATTTTCAAAGGTTGTACTTATCATCATAAAAAATGGGACATCTGCAGACTGGTTCAGTTTTGTGTAATTCTGTGAACATTCATACAGGAGAAAAACCCTATCTTGCACATCTCCATCCATACCTCACTAACCCATCTCTATTCACTAATAACTGTGCAACGACAACTTTCATGCCTCAACTTCTCAGACATTCTCATTTTTGTCTTTTGGGTCTTCATATCCTCAAACTCATTCATGAATGTAATTTTTGCTACTCCATTCACATCTTCTCTAAGTAAGCATATTATCTAGGCACAATTTTCTACTTTGTGATCAATAAACTATTATAAATTTCATGTATTCCCCAAACCTCTGTACAATAAACTCTTAATTATCCGTCACTGCAATATCTGGCCCAACGCAATATCCAGCGCTGCTGGCTCGGCCCTATTAAAGCAATATCTGATGAAATTATGCAATATCCAGCACTGAAACGGGGAGTAACAGTCTGTTCTATGCAATATCTGGCATTGAGGTATATCATCCAGCTCGTAAACAGTAGCCAACCGGAGCTGTATTACTTTGTATTTTATGCTTAATTTTCACTTTTACTCATGGGAAAGTTTTTAGGATAGAGGTTTGAGACAGATAATAACGCAATATTCGGCTCAATGTAGAATACTGAGCCAATGGTGCTATGCAATATCCGGTATTTTACTTTAACTGGAGTAGGGCATGGCTGAATTAAGCTTGACAAGTAAGATTACTGTAGCATTTGAGTACAGTACTCTACCTGACCTACATAACCTACATATTTTTTAAAGTTCTCTTTTGGGAGGGCATTAAGTTCACATCAAATACAACTCTTCTACCAATCAAAAGTTCCACTGCTTCCCATATATAAGTCCTGTCTGTACTGGACTCTGGAGCAGACTTGTGGTACCAAATACTGTACTAACCTCGTCCACCACGTCCACCTCCGCGACCTCTGCCACCACCACCCCCTCTCCCTCGGCCACCACCTCGGCCTGCAGGAGAGAAGCCACCACGTCCACCAGGAGAGAATCCACCTCGGCCACCAGGTGAGAAGCCACCATGACCTCCACCGCCACCACCTCCACCACGACCACCACGGAAACCACCACCACCACCTCGGGGGGAGAAACCTGAAACAAACACATCACATATCATTGTTTACCCCTAACTCTTTTCTTTTATCCTACTAAAAGATAACATAAGGCAGACTCCAGAGAAAAAGAAAAGAGAAAATTGACAGAGGGAAACTAATCGACAGGAGGCCCACTGAAATGGATACACCTATTAACTTATCATTCAGGTTCCAAAATTCTGGCTCCGTATTCCAGGTAAGATCAAGCACATATATAGATTAGGAATTTTTCTCTATGGATGCATGTTTTTAATCATCTGAAAAAAGTGAAAACAAGCATTAAAATAAAGGCAGAAACAGTTGAAATCTAAGGTCCATGGTAATGCAGATGGCATGTTGTGTATGGTATGATGGCAGTCATGAGTTTCTGTAAGTCATGGTCTCTCTGGCTGGCTAACCAGAAATAACATCTTCATAGCAGACTGATTTGTGATACTTAACCCGCCGAGTCCCATCGACATACGATGTACGTCGCTACTTTTTTCCGCGGACAGACCCAACGACGTACTGTACACTGTACATCATGCAATTGCAAGGCCCATTGTGTGCACATTTTTCAACATTCGCAGGTGATTTCTGGTAGGCATATGTGGGAGACCTTCCTCTACCTGTTGTCAAGCGGGGTTACTGCCTGTCCCCTCCTAACCCCCTCTCCCCCCACACTGGGCAATTCACCTGTTAGCAGTAGCCCAGCCAGTAAAGGTATGTTGCCCCACGGTCTCTCTAATGACAAAATTCACGGTGAAAGTGATTCCTTAGGTGGAGGACAAAGAAACAAAGAAGCTAGAGGTAGAAACAAACAGAAGTGATGAGGTGGTAATGTCGTAAAGGAAGGTGCCATATACTGGGGTTTTGGGTAAGTGAACAATGCTTATAAATGCCTATATTATTGTGTGAAAACCATTATAGACTTTTACTACACATAAATTCGTACCAAATAAATGAAATAAATACATAATTTAAAGTGGTTTGAATCAGTCAACCCTTCCATAGTTCGTTTTCTTAGCCAGGTACCCTGAAAAAGGAGGAAAACGTAAGGTTGAGTGACACCTGCATCAACATTTTTTTACCTCAGGATCGCAATTCCACTATGAATTTTCGATGTTTCTCACCAAAAGCGAAGGTTTCAGCCAAAAAACAAAAAGTCGAAAATCGGTCGGGATCTGGGGGTAGGCTGGGTAAAAAACCGGTCGGGGCTCGGCGGGTTAAGCATTCATCCCCCCAAAATCTATAAAGACGAACATTTCATGCCTACATACCAGGTCAACTGTGCACAGACATCTGGTTGTCAAGTGACTGAGCACAGAAGTCATTGGAAGAGGACACATTTTATGCAAAATTATTCAAACCCTCTTAAGGTGAATACACTTTTTTTCTATTACTGTATACAAAATGATGCCAGGGAAATAAGCTGGTTTCCTACCCTTAAAACCACATCATGTGAACGAATATTAATATCAAGCATTTGCAAAATAGTCATCTTTAAATTTACATAAAATATGAGATACAGCATAAATAATGACACAATAGGGTATTTTCATAAATTAGACCCCATAATTTCTCTCAGACTTATTAAAGCTGAACAGTTGCTGAACAGCCACGGCAATGTCATTTGTCAAAACATTATTCAGACTACATAAAGACTTGGATGACCTAGACAGGTTCTAGTTGTTTTTTGACACCCATGATCATGCTGTTACAAAATAAATACAGTATAGTGTACCAGTAAAGTTTTGCATCAGAATTGGATAACAATGTTTTACTCTTTTTTATAATACTTCAGAGCTGGATCAAAATGTTTTACTCTTTCTTATAATACTACCTGTATCACAATTACACATGAAACAAGGGTGCACAGTTTGGTTAATCAGCAGCTTCACACATCTTTTTTTTTTTAAATGCCATGTTTCATACTCTCTGTTCAAACACCAGTGCAGAGGCAAGAGTTTTCTCTATGACTTCTGTTACTAATGCTTATGCTACGTACACTATGGTGCACAGTAAATAAGGAGGGGAGTGGGGGGGGCCCTTCAAGCCTCGAGGTCCATCCACCATCAATCTGAGCAAATTTTCTTTTAATGTAAATGTGATTGCACACGAAGCAAGGAGCTGAAGAAACCCCCCCCCCTCCCTTTCTTTTTTTGCTAAATATTCAATATAGGATTCGTGATAGAAGATAAAAAGGAAGACCCCCTAATTCAGTCAACGTCAAATATGGTACCACATTTAAAAAATGAAGGGTCATACCGGTAGCTATCTAAAACTGCAAAACAATCCACGCTTTTAAAGCATTAATGTACAGTGGACTGTTTTACTTATTGGTACTGTACTAAGCCAGAAAATTACAAAACAAGGCAGTATTTAAACCAGTCAAATGTGAAATGGCTCTCAGGGAGTGAAACCATTACATACCTGAAAATATATATGAGACATGAATCACAAAAGGCGGAAAATCAATAAGTTGCACAACCTCTGGGCACCCAAAACTGTAAGTCACACCTCACTATATGATGTTGCCACCTGATGGGTTTTCTTGAGCTACTCTACCTGACGCAATCCAAGTGATACCTCATGCAGTGTACATTTTAAATTAACCAGTGGCAGCCCTAAATCGAGCTGACCCAACAGATGCCAAGGCGATCCACAGCTAGCTCTGTAAAGAAGCTGTTGACATTTTAACGATGTCCGCATATTGCAAGTGTTCTCCTCCATTCAAGGTTATCCAACTTGCTTATGAAAATGACATGGTCAGCCTTAATTTTTACCATCAACATGGCATACCAGTATTATCAAAATGGCAAAGTGCCAAAACTGCAGTTATCCATGTTGGTACAGGATCAACAATCATGTTTGGTGGTGTAACTGTGTACATGGTTGCCATGTCTGGGTGGCTCCCATCCCCACAAATGCTCAGGTGGCTGAATAGGCTGAAACTACACTTCCCTGAGGTACGCAACTTTCACAGTTATGCATGGAGAATTTGAACGGTTTTCAGAGGTTAGATTTTGTGGTGGTCATATGGCTAATGTCATGAGGAGGGATTCTGGAGGAATGAAGCCCCTCTCCCCTAGTTAGGACAGGTTAGATTTGATTCACATAGATTTTCAACGAATTTTGATCAATTTTCATTATTTTATTTCGTGCCTGACTACTACAGTAGGCGCGGAAAGTTTTGACGTTTTTTTGCCGACATCATTCTTTTTCGCGTTAAGTAAAGTAGGGTCAATACTACCCTCCCCTGTGATGCAAAATGAGCTGACGCTTTTCAACGGGAGCTGGCAACCCTGCTTGATAGGTTTGGCACCACAGGAGCAGGCTCAGTAATGTTTGGGCAGCCACAGGAGGAGGATTGTCTCTGTGTGTGATGCACCACGAGGGCATGTTTTGACTCAAATAACACAGTTATTTGGTTACCTACCACATTCTCATCATGCCTAAAGTAACCACAAGCAAGGACAAACGTGTGGAAGTGATTACTTTATAGAAAGCTGGCCACAAATTCCCATTTATTGCAAATCAGATGGTGTTAGACTGAGGGCAGTGCAGAGACTGGTGAAGCGGTTCAGTGACAGTGGGGAGGCCATTCCTCCCACTCCACTTCCCAAGCCTGGGAGACCTCGTAAGACAACCTTCAGGACCCGTCAGCTGATCTCAAGGCAAGTTAGCAAGGATCCAAGGCTAACAGCACGGGATTTAAAAGAAAAGAACCCACAGTTGCTGTCAGATGTGTCTGTCAGAAGTGTGCAGCAGCTGTTGCATGACGATCTGGGCTACAGGAGTTTTTGTGCTCGTAAAAAACCACTGCTAACTGCACTTCAGAAAAAAAAGAGAGTATATTTTTGTAAGAAATATCTTGCCTGGAGTGAGGAGCAATGGAAAACTGTGCTTTGGAGTGATGAGTCAACATTTACTGTCACTGGTACCCCTTCATCACGAGTGTACTGCAAACCAGGCAGTGACCCCTTGGATTCTAAGTACACTTCCAAGTTTGTTAAATACCCAGCCTCACTCATGGCTTGGGGCTGCTTTACACATTATGGTGTTGGTAGGTTGGTAATTCTACCCGCAAATGAAAAAGTGAACCAGAACAATTATTTGGAGCTCTTATGTGATGTTTTAAGTGACTCTTTTGATAAAACCAAGGGAAGAGTATTTATGCAAGATTCTGCCCCTGCACATGTTGCAAAGTCAGTGAAACAATGGCTAACAGACTGCGAGGTTCCCTTTATTCGAGATTGGCCCGGAAACAGCCCAGATATCAATCCCATTGAGAATTTATGGGCACACATGAAGCGGCAGCTGCGTAGTATGGACACATCATCTTTGCCTAAACTTGAGGCTGCAGCTATGGAGCAGTTTTAGTCCGTCTGTTCTGCAAAACTACGCCATCAGTCTCCCCAGACGCCTTAAGAAGATAATAAAGGTGAAGGGGAATGCCAGTAAATACTAAATTCAATGGTGAGTGTTAATTTATTTGTTTCTCCTTGCTAACCACAAGAATGTTTTCGTTTTTTAAAATGGCGTCAACACTTTCCGCGCCTACTGTATATTTCAGTTGATTTTTATATTATTCTGCATCTCATTCCATCCCCCTGATGGGGTAGGAATACACTGCGACAAAAATAAGTCACAAAATCGATCAGAATATGTAAAATTAGCTTTGGGAAAGGACCTGGGAATACAGGTATTATATTATCAGACTTTCAGTCCTCATCATGTCACAGAGGGTGCAACAACAGCCAACAGCCGATTAGGCATTATCAAGAGGAACTTTGCATACAGTACATAAACAAATGCATATTGATGCCACTATACCTGTCACTAGTATAAGCTAGCCCATCCTCGATTAAAGTGCAATGCTGGTCCCCATACCTAGTAAAGGACATCCAGCTTCTAGAACAGTAGGCTACAAAGAAGCATGACCAAATGTGGTTTGGAGTTAGCGTGGCTATCCTATAAGGAACTATGCAAGAACTTTGGGCTTCAGACACTTAGTGACAGGCGTGAGAGGGGACATGACCCAAAATTTCAAGCTGCTTCATGGATATGAAGGTATCTCCATCTCCAGGTTCATCCAGAATACAAATCACCAGAGAGGACACTCACTGAAGCCTGCCAAGCCAGATCTCTGGAGGACAACACTGAAGGAACCTTCATGCCCAAAAAGGAGTAATGAATGACTGGAATGCAATCCCAGAAAGTGTAGTCTATCTATCTATCTATTGCCAGACGCTTTGATCCCGAATGGGGTGGCCACAAACAAATCGCCTCCATGTCACTCTGTCCCCTGCCATTTCACTACCACGCTCCCAACTCACACCCCCCTCTCTCATATACCTCTCCACTCCATCCCCCCATCTCATCCTCGGCCTCCCCCTCCCTCTCGCCCCCTCCACCTCACTCACATACACTCTCCTCGTCAGTCTTTCACTCTCCATCCTCTCCACATGCCCAAATCACCTTAACATGTTTCTCCTAACGCTTCCCATCACGTCCTCAACCAATTAGGCAAAAATATCGTTTTGGCCCAAAACCTCACTTTTCATTTCATTTTTCTGGAACCTAACAATTTTAGTGTTTTCTGTAAGATTTTGACTGTCAATTTTGCCCCCCCGAAACTGGCAATTTGCGATAAATTCGGCAATAAAATTGTACAGAAATACCCAAAATACTGCAGTTAGGTTCTAGAAAGAATAATATACAGTACTTGATTACTGATTTTATCGGAAATTACCAAAGCCGTGTGGTAAACTGGCCATGCTGTATCTGAACTAATGTAACCTAACCTAACTTTGTAAGGCCAATGCTGTATTAAACTATTCTTAAGTCTCTGGCTGTTGGTTTCCCCATGTGGCTTGTAGAGACAGGCTGCAGCGGCAAAGAAGTGGTGAAGTGTATTAGTCGTATGTTTCTTTAGAAAACAAATACAGTGTATTGTGAAAAATACTGACGGAAGTGATCTCTAAGAAATTTAACAGATGCATGGACGTTTTCTAAAAAATTTACAATGACTTTGTAAAACTCAAAGTCACAAGTCTGACAGGTGTACTCGATGGCTGCCATGGCTGGACTAAATTCAAATATATCAGACAGGCCTCACTTTTCTATTTTGAAAAGTTAGGTTTGAAATCACTGGCCTAAAACAAAACAAAATGCAAAGAGGTTGCTCATTGGCCATCGTCTATGACTCACTCAAAATGGCTGCCCTTGACATCATGTTGCTGATAGGCCAGTGGCCTTGACTGGTAAAATGCGGTGGAAACAAACATACACACACACACTCATAACTCACAAGATCTGGGCAAAACAAGACCAGATTCTGGCCAGATTTTCAGGGAAAAAAAAAATCTGTACTAACTATCATTAACTTGCAGTGGTAAGTACTGGTACTGGTGCTCAAAATTCTTATCATTGAGAGAACTATCCATTGGCGAAGAGAAAAATAATGAATTCCGTTTTGGGTTGAAACGACGGGACCTACAATACCAACATTCAAGTATGATAATTACATTATGCAAAGTACTGGCTGAACATGTCTTATGAGGTGGGGCTGCACAGAAAGTTTACTTTTTACTCTGCACTAAATATTCACAAGTAGGCATTCATATGCAAATACAGTACTGTATTAGCAATTTTTTAACAAACGGGAGTGGTGATTCCACCTACAACAAACTCATGATCTCATGGTAAGTGATTTTGGCACATATGCAACACAGGAACAGGTATACCTCAATATACGATAACCCTAGATGCGAAACCCTGGCTTAACAATGAGGGTAAATACCACCATACCCGGCCTAAAGATGGCCAAACCACGGTTTAACGATGAGTTTTGATTTTTTTTTTTTACCGATTTTGATATTTTAGACAAAAATTGTGTTTAGGTTGATTTATAAACTGTTTTTAGACTTAGACTGAAGTGTTTTAGCCATTGGTGGGGTGAACATTGTCATATGGGGGTACAGTTCATAAAGCTTGATTTTTCCAGACTTATATTTGACGATTTACAGATTTTATCTGTAGGTTTTAGTGAGTTATTTACGGGTGTTTGGCTTAGATTACATTCTTATACAGCTGTCAAGCCATTTAGATTGGCTTTAAACTTGTTTGGGGGCTCATTTGGGTGGGTTTTGGACTTGATTGGAGGGAAACCCAAGGCTGAAACATGCATCCCATTACCGTACATGATGATACCCTGCCTAATGATAGGTTTTTACCTAACCAACTGCATCATCAAACGGGGGTATACCTAGTTAACCCTATCAGGTTTCTGGGCTGTTCACATTGTCTGTGCTAGAGTCAGCCACTCTTACGCTGACCCACATCTTCGCGGCACGATATTTTTCTTTGATCCCTGTGTGTAAATACACTTTTCATGTACTCCCTATGTGTCAACAAGTGGGTTGGTGGAGGGTTAGTGCCCCTCCTCGTAAAACAATGGCCACCCCTTACGGCATTATGGCATCTGGCAATAGATAGATAGATGGATAGATGATAGAATGTTGGTTCTGGTTTCATTTTAAAGCTGAACAGTTGTCGTACTATGTTCAAAAAAGGAGAAAAAAGAAAATGTCAAAATGACGAGCTGAAGTTTGGTGAAAACCAAAAATTTTATACCATGCTATAGAGAAATATTTGGCAAAAAAATAAATAAATAAATAAATATAGGTAAATCTGGTTTAAACCAAGCAAAACTACAATACAGTAGGCACGGAAAGTGTTGACGCCATCTTAAAAAAAGAAAACATTCTTGTGGTTAGCAAGGAGAAACAAATAAATTAACACTCACCACTGAATTTAGTATTTACTGGCATTCCCCTTCATCTTTATTATCTTCTTAAGGCATCTGGGGAGACTGATGGCGTAGTTTTGCAGAACAGACGGACTAAAACTGCTCCATAGCTGCTTGACTGCAGCCTCAAGTTTAGGCAAAGATGATGTGCCGCTTCATGTGCGCCCATAAATTCTCAATGGGATTGATATCTGGGCTGTTTCCGGGCCAATCTTGAATAAAGGGAACCTCACAGTCTGTTAGCCACTGTTTCACTGACTTTGCAACATGTGCAGGGGCAGAATCTTGCATAAATACTCTTGCCTTGGTTTTATCAAAAGAGTCACTTAAAACATCACATAAGAGCTCCAAACAATTGTTCTGGTTCACTTTTTCATTTGCAGGCAGAATTACCAACTCACCAACACCATAATATGTAAAGCAGCCCCAAGCCATGAGTGAGGCTGGGTATTTAACAAACTTGGAAGTGTACTTAGGATCCAGGGGGTCACTGCCTGGTTTGCAGTACACTTGTGATGAAGGGGTACCAGTGACAGTAAATGCTGACTCATCACTCCAAAGCACAGTTTTCCATTGCTCCTCACTCCAGGCAAGATATTTCTTACAAAAATTTACTCTCTTTTTTTTCTGAAGTGCAGTTAGCAGTGGTTTTTTACGAGCACAAAAACTCCTGTAGCCCAGATCGTCAAGCAACAGTTGCTGCACACTCCTGACAGGCACATCTGCCAGCAACTGTGGGTTCTTTTCTTTTAAATCCCATGCTGTTAGCCTTGGATCCTTGCTAACTTGCCTTGAGATCAGCTGACGGGTCCTGAAGGTTGTCTTACGAAGTCTCCCAGGCTTGGGAAGTGGAGTGGGAGGAATGGCCTCCCCACTGTCCTTGAATCACTTCACCAGTCTCTGCACTGTCCTCAGTCTAACACCATCTGATTTGCAATAAATGGGAGTTTGTGGCCATCTTTGTATAAAGTAATCACTTCCACACGTTTTTCCTTGCTTGTGGTTACTTTAGGCATGATGAGAATGTGGTAGGTAACCAAATAACTGTTATTTGAGTCAAAACATGCCCTCGTGGTGCATCACACACAGAGACAATCCTCCTCCTGTGGCTGCCCAAACATTACTGAGCCTGCTCCTGTGGTGCCAAACCTATCAAGCAGGGTTGCCAGCTCCCGTTGAAAAAGCGTCAGCTCATTTCGCTTCACAGGGGAGGGTAGTATTGACCCTACTTCACTTAACGCGAAAAAGAATGACGTCGGCAAAAAAGCATCAATACTTTCCGCGCCTACTGTATATTACCTTTACAATGATATATATATTATGGTAATTTAAATTTGCATTTCATTGCACGGTAAGACGAAAGGAAAGAGATGCACAATTTTGTTTTAGTATCAGCTGCATATTCATTTTGCATTCTTTTTCTTTGATCAGTCAGTGTAAATACACTTTTTATTACTGCAGATTACCGTAGATGCTGCACCAGAAGAGGCTCTTTTCTAAGCCCGTGTCTCTGGGCTTCTCAGTTCTTCACTATTACTATAACCCAGATGGTGGTCACGTGAGGTGGTATCTTTTCTTTATAACTGAATTTTTGTCTCTGATGTTTCCAAAATTTATACAAACATGCTTTAAACCTCTCCACACTGCCTGCCCCTACCACCCATTCCAGTAATTCATTCTAATTATTTACCACCCGGTGTAGGAATGAATATCTCCTTAGGTCCAGGTTTGCTCTGGTCTTGTATATCCTCTTGCTGTTGCCTCTTATATTGTCTTCCTCCCTCAACTGAAATACAGTATCCCACATGTGCAGTCCTCATCGTATACGCCGCTGATGATCTTGAAGGTCTCGATCATATCTCCACGGGATCTCCGGAATGTTAATGATGGCAGGACTAGCTTCTTCAAGTACTCCTCATATGATATATCCTTTAGTCCTGGTACCATCTTGGTGGCCCTTCTTTGAACACCTTCCAGTGCTTCAATGTCCTTCACTAGGTGAGGACTCCATATTTGGTTAATAAATTCTAAATGTGGCTGCACTAGAACAGTGTAGAGACCTTTAAAGGCTGCTTGGTCCAAATGGACAAAGGTCCTTTTAATGATCCCCACAATCCTGTTTGTCTTGTTAATTTTTTCAGCTATGTGATCAGAAAACTTCAGTCTGTCATATATCAACACCCCTATATCTTTTTCTACTTAGGTCCTGCCTATTTTTGTTTGCAAGTGGTATCCTTTATCTTCCACTCCAGTTCTCCCTATCCTCATGTGCTTAGTCTTCTCAGGATGATAATGCAGCCTCCATTTTTCGGTCAACTTTTGTGGTTCCTACAGGTCTTCTTGTAGCTTTTGGCAGTCTTCCTCGTTCTCTATTTCCCTGACAATTTTTGTGGCATCAGCATACAGGTAGATTTCGCTATTGTTTTTCACAATTTCTGGAAGGTCAATTACAAATAGAACAAACAATAGAGGCCCGAGCACTGATCCTTGCGGTACCCCACTGGTGACATTTTTCCAGTCCGATGAGATACCATTCGCAATAACTTTCTGTCTTCCGCCTGACAAGAAGCTTTCGATCCATCTAAGATAATTACCTTCAATCCTATAGCTTGCTGCCTTATCAAGAAGTCTCCTATGAGGTACTCGATCAAAGGCTTTTATAAAATTGCAATATACCACGTTCACAGCCTTCTTGGAGTCTACAGTTTTAGTCATCTGGTATTTCCCCCTCTTGAAATGAACTTTTAAATATTATCTGTAAGGGATCAAGTAGTTCCACTGTCATTTCTTTCAGTATCCTTGGGTGAATTTCATCTGGTCCAGGAGATTTGTTCAAGTTTACTTAACCCGCCGAGTCCCGACCGGTTTTTTACCCAGCCTACCCCTAGATCCCGACCGATTTTCAACTTTTTGTTTTTTGGCTGAAACCTTCGCTTTTGGTGAGAAACATCGAAAATTCATAGTGAAATCGTGATCCTGAGGTAAAAAAATGTTGATACAGGTGTCACTCAACCTTACGTTTTCCTTCTTTTTCAGGATACCTGGCTAAGAAAACGAACTATGGAAAGGTTGACTAATTCAAGCCACTTTAAATTACGTATTTATTTCATTTATTTGGTACGAATTTATGTGTAGTAAAAGTCTATAATGGTTTTCACACAATAATATAGGTGTTTATAGGCATTGTTCACTTACCCAAAACCCCAGTATATGGCACCTTCCTTTATGACATTACCATCTCATCACTTCTGTTTGTTTCTACCTCTAGCTTCTTTGTTTCTTTGTCCTCCACCTAAGGAATCACTTTCACCATGAATTTCATCATTAGAGAGACCGTGGGGCATCATACCTTTACTGGCCAGCTTACTGCTAACAGGTGAATTGCCCAGTGTGGGGGGGAGGGGGGGAAGGGTGGGTTAGGAGGGGCCAGGCAGTATTCCCGCTTGATAGCAGGTAGAGGAAGGTCTCCCATATATGCCTACCAAAAATCACCTGCGAATGTTGAAAAATGTGCACACAATGGGCCTTGCAATTGCGTGATGTACGGTGTGCGTTGTTGGGTCTGTCTGTGGAAAAAAGTTGCGACGTACACCGTACATCGATGGGACTCGGCGGGTTAATAATTTTTGGATTTTGTCCTTAGATATGCCAATACTAGTGAGAGCTGGTAGATCTTTAGGTCTGAGTTTCGGAACTTCTTCATCAGTCTCAGTTATGAATACTTGTGAAAATACTCTGCAAGGATGTTTGCTTTTTCTCCATCTGTTTCTGCTGTTGAAGACCTTTCCATATCCATGTACAGTTCCCCCACTCTTGACATTGTCCTTGTTTTGGAATTGAAGTACAGTATTTCCAAAAAATTTTTGGATCTAATTTCGCATTCATTGCAATCTCTCTGTCTTTGTGTTTTAGAGCTTTTCTGGTTTCTCTTCGTATCTGGTTATTCAATCTCCTGTACTCCTTCTCTACTTCCTGAGATCCATCTCCTGTAAAATTGTTTTTCTTCAGATTTTTCAACCTTTCCCATAGTCTTTGTTTTCTCTCTATCTTTGACCAAAGCCTCATGTTCATGGGTAATTTTTCATTGGTTCGTCTTCTTATAGTGCTTTCTCCTGCAGTCGTCTTCGGCACACACTCATCAATTATCCCCTTTAGTCTGCTAAGAAATCATTTCCATTTACAGTACTTTCAACGTTGGGCTCTTGCGACTGGTACTGAGTCCAGTCTATGGCAAGTTTCTCCTTCATTCTCTGGTAGATTCCTTTTTCGTACTTATATACTTGTCTCTTACATTGGTTCTCCTGTTCCTGCAAGTCACAATTAAAAGAAATGCAGACATGATCACTCCTGCCTAAAGGACTCTCCAAACTAATGTTTTCAATTATTGATTCATCGTTACTGAATATCAGATCCAATACTTCCTTCAGCCTCCCCTCTGCATCTAGTCAATTCCATTATATGCTGGGTTAGGAAACAGTTGCGAGCTTCCTCAATCAAATGTGTGTGAAAATCATTCATGCCTGCACTGGTTGTGTAGTTATCCCAGTTAATATGAGGCAGATTAAAATTGCCAAGAAGTATCTTGTATTGCACTTTTATATGATCAATCTCAGTATTGCACTTTTATATGATCAATCTCATTAGCTGAAGCAAATTTTTATTGTTTTGATCACTGCTATTCAGGCTTCTATATATACAGAGGCGAGGAGTAATCTGCCATTGGGATCCCTGCCACATTCTACTTCCATACAGCAATATTCGCAATACTAAGATTTAAGATCCCTTACTCTATGTCTTGTCCCTTTCTTTATGTACACTATCATTCCTCGTCCCTCATTGGAATGTAGGTTCACTTCTTCAACATCATATTCTTCTATATTATAGTCTGCAGCTGATCTTTCAAACCTAAAATGCTTTGGTCTCACTTCCTGAAGTGCAATAATGTATGGTTTTATCTCCATCTAATTTAACCTCGTGCTTAATTCCACAATTTTTTCCTGTGTTAACACATCCACATTACTAAACATAACAAACAGTTTCCTCTTCCCATCATTATTTTCACTTTTTACAAGTCCACAACCTTGACTATCCTTCGTCTCCATGGAGGTCCCCTCACACTGTACTTTCCCTTCCCTAGCTCTGTCAAGTTCTTTGCTTCCTTCCACAGAGCTGAGTCAAGTTCTCTCTCCCTCTTTGTCATATCATGCACTATCCTCACATTCTCAAAATCCTTATTACCCTTGAGACTCTTTATTTTATCAAACAATCTAATTTTGATGCCCACATTTGAAAGGATCACTCATATCGGTCTGGTCTTATCCCTCGCTGCTTTACCCAGCCGAAATACTTTAATGATCTCACTCTGTTTACAGTTTACCTGACAAATTTGCATAAGTTCAGTACAAACTTCTTATCGTACACAATCCTTTCATGAATAACTTGTGAAGTTGACTATAGGACTCCATACATCACAAAGTTATTTTCCTTAGCCTTTCTTTCATTAATTTCCTCAAAAACCACGTTTACTGATTCCCCCTTGGGCAAATGTGCATCTTTTTCAACCTCTGCATTATCTAAATTCCTCTGTTCTTCATTCTCCCTGTCTTTGTTTCAGCAGATCACACCTGAGGCTAATTTATCTTCCATGTCAGCAGCACTCGCCTCGATTTTGCCTACCCTGTCTTCTAAATCTATACACTTGGCATATACACTTTCTACTTTATCTGCAGTTTATACACACTGAGCCTCACAGGTCCCTAATCTTTCATTCACTTCCTTGTGCTTTTGTTGTCCTTCATCCGTATCACTGACCACCACATCTACTTTAGCCTCTAGCTCTGCCTGTCTAGTTGATAACTCAGTGTTCTGCTCTACCAACTTTTTTATAAGACAGTGAAGTTTAGCACAACCTCTCTTACAGTAACTGAAGTTCCATATTATCTGATCACCAAACTTCTCCATGTAGTCATAAACTTCTTTGGGCATATTTTCACATTTGATGTGGAACCAAATTTCACAAACCTGACAGCAGACTGCCTTTTCCTCGTCCATCATTGCTTCCTTGCATTTCCTGAATTTTTCAATGTTTACATCGTCGTTGGCGCCGCAGTATTTGCCTCCTTGACTTGAACTGCTTTCCATATCTTTGTTCCTTTTATGCCATCCACGGCCAGTCCTTCGGCTCCTATTGCTCTCCATGGTATTTCTGGATGTTCGCAATTACTGTATACTTATAATGTAAGGTCACCGCTCTATGCCTTCAAACTCCAAAAAAGGAAAGCAATGAAAGTAAGAAGTCAAAGTGACAAGTTGAAGTTAGGCAAAAAAAGAAAAAAAAATTCATACCTTGCAGCAGAATAATATTCACCAAGAACAAAGTGATAAAGAAACAAAGCCATGAGTCAGACCAGCTGTGCAGTACCCGCCACACATAGAGCAATCATTCCTTGATGTCATGCTCGAGCCTCTTTGTTATGACATGTAAATGCGATTTATGGTGAATATTTTACATAGTTTCTTAAAATGACGATTAAAAGCGTCATTAGAATCTCTCAGGTTGGATTTGAAATGACAGTCAAAAATCATCATCGGAATCTCAACGGGTTAACTGTTGAATTGTGACTGCAAGGAGTGACTGGAAAAAGACAAAATATACCTATTTTGGGGTATTTAAGGAAGTGGCCATGTCACCCGTGGCCGACGATCTCTCTGACTGGCCGTGTTGTTTAACAGTCATCGCTCAGATTGGACGCGTCAGTGTATCCCATGTCACAGCCATGGGAAACTTAATGATTTAACCAAACTAAACCTAACCAGACTAAGGATAATCCAATCCAACCTCACTTGCATTTGACAGCAAGCTTTCAAATTAAAAAGTGAGTGTTAGCAACATTAAATATGGCTGGTTATTGGCAGATGACAGTGGAATATTTACACATTCTAAATCCTCATTTATAGCTTTCAGAGGTAAGCTTATAAAACTGCCCAGTAGCTGTGGTACTCCAGGAATAATAACAAGTAACCTGTGAAAGATTCATTATTTATCAAAAGGATGCAGCCTTTCCATGTTTTCTCTTGAAATGAGTCTTTCATAGGTAACTTTTTTTTTTTTCAAAAGCAAGGAAGAAGGAACCAAAGGCCAGGGCCCACATACTGTTCCTTCCAAGAAAAAGCAAAAACAATACCAAAGAGAGCCAAATTCAAGATCCATACATTTCGAGATGCCTGGACACACTGCGTTTGAAAGATTGGAGATCATAGGAAGTAGGGAATACAGACAGAGGAAGACAGTTCCAGAGTTGACCAGTTGCATAAATGAAGGACTGGGAGTAACGGTTAACTCTTGCATTAGAGAGTTGGACAGAAAAGGGTTGAGAGGTTGTTGCTAGACGGGTACTACGTGCCCGTCGTAGAGGTGGAGGGATGCAAGCAGACAGTTCAGAGGAACAGTGACCACTGAAGTAGTGATAGACGAGAGATAAAGATGCAACAGTGCGGCGAAGAGACAAAGGTTGAGGGGAATCAGTAAGAGGAGGACAGTTAATGAGACGAAAAGCCTTTGACTCCACCCTATTGAGAAGAACTGCATGTGGGAAGCCTCCCCACACATGAGAGTTGTACTCCATACACAGGCGAATAAAACCAGTGTACAAGGTCAACATCTGTGCAGGGGTAAAGAAAGTTCGGAGTCGGCCCAGCACACCTAATCTCTTGGAAGCAGATTTCACAAGAGATGTAATATGTTCTTTCCAAGACAAATCCCGAGAGAATGAAACCCCTAGCATGTTCAAGGATGATGCAGGACTGAGCTGGACATTATTAAACATTAGTGGGTAATCCTGAGGAAGATTTTGTCGGTTGATAAGTGTAAGAACTGAGTTTTTGATGCATTAAAAATAACAAGATTATTTTTACTCCAATCAGAGATATGAGCCAAATCAGACATTAGGTGTGCCATAGCCTCATCCCTTGTTTGCTGAAGTAACTGCTGAGATGGGCGTTGCGGGAACCGAATGGAAAGGTGAAGGGTGGAATCATCAGCATATGAGTGGATAGGGTTAGATGTACAGCTTAAAAGGTCATTGATGAATAAAAGAAAGAGAGTTGGTGATAGGACAGAGCCCTGAGGAACCCCACTGTTGATAGGTCTAGGAGAAGAACGATGGGCGTCTACAACAGCAGCTATAGAATGATCAGAAAGGAAGCTAGAGATGAAGGCACAGATAGAAGGATAGAAACCGTAGGAGGGCAGTTTGGAAATCAAAGATTTATGCCAGACTCGATCAAAAGCCTTTGAGATGTCAAGTGCAATGGCAAAGCTTTCACCAAAGTCCTGAAAGGAGGATGACCAGGAGTCTGAAAGGTAGGTGAGAAGATCGCCAGTGAAGCGTCACTGACGGAATCCATACTGACGATCAGAAAGAAGGTTGTGACAGGAAAGATGCTTTAAAACTTGTCTGTTAAGAACTGATTCGAAAACTTTTGAGAGACAGGATGTTAAAGCAATTGGACGATAGTTAGAGGGTTGGGAATGGTCACCCTTCTTTGGGACTGGCTGAATGAGAGCAAACTTCCAGCAAGAAGGAAAGGTACAAGTTGAGAGACAAAGGCGAAAGAGTTTACCTAGGCAGGGTGTAAGCACAGAAGCACAGTTTTTGAGGACAACAGGAGGGACTCCATCAGGCCCATATGCCTTGTTAATATTGAGGCCAGTGATGGCAGAAAATACATCAGCTGAAGACATTTTAATGCCAGTCATGAGGAAGTCTGAGGGGGGAAGTGATGGAGGAACAGCACCGGAATCGTCTAAGGTAGAATTGGAGGAGAAAGTCTGAGCAAAGAGATCTGCTTTATCAGTAGAAGAAATAGCTACAGAGCCATCAGAGTAGAAAAGAGGAGGGAAGGATGATGAGGTAAAGTTGTTAGAAAGGTTTTTGGCAAGGTGCCAAAAGGAGCGAGAAGAATTCGAGCTGGAGAGTTGGGAACATTTAGCACGGATGAAATTATTTTTAGCAGAGCGAAGAACAGACTTAGCACGATTCCGGGCAGAAATATATAAAAGGTGTGATTCAGGGGTGGGTTGGCTCCGGTACCTCTTATAGGCCCTCTCCTTGTTGCGGACAGCATTAGAACAAGCGTGATTAAACCAAGGCTTTCTTGCATTAGTCAGAGGATATGAGAAAGGAATGTATGCTTCCATGCCTGAGAGAATAACCTCCGTAACGCGCAAGGCACACTCAGATGGCTCCCGGCCATGGAAGCAATAATCATTCCATGGAAAATCAAAGAAGTACTGCCTGAGGGCCTCCCAATCTGCAGCTCCAAAGTGCCACAGGTGGCGTTTCTTTGGAGGGTCCACAGGCCGTACTGGAGCGATTGGACATGTTAAGGTAATAAGATTGTGATCGGAGGAGCCCAACGGAGAGAAAAGATGAACAGTGTAAGCAGAAGGATTAGTTGTTAGGAAAAGGTCAAGTATGTTGGAACTCTCTCCAAGGCGGTCAGGGATACGGGTAGGGTGCTGTACAAGCTGCTCTAGGTCATTAAGGATAGAAAAGATGTAGGCTTGTTCACCAGGTGAATCAGTTAAAGGAGAGGTTTAGAGGAGAAGAGGTGGTGCTCAACAGAGCGAAAGTTAGAGGAAAGGCTGCGAATGTTACAGAAATGAAGAAGGAGTGAGTCAGACAGTGGTTCCAGGCAGCTCTGAGAGTTGTCACCGGAAGAGGGGCGGAAACTGCTAACTTGTTATTACTGTATTCCTGGATTACCACAGCTACTGAGGATTTTCATAAACTTACCTCTGAAAACTATAAATGAGGATTTAGAATGCATAAAGATTCTGCCAACAGCCAGCCATATTAATATTCCAATTGTGCATTTTTAAATTTGAAAGCTGGCTGCCAAATACAAGTGAGGTTAGCTTGGATTATGTTAGGTTTGGTTAAATCATTAAGTTTCCCATTGCTTTGACACAGAATACATTACTATGTCCAACCGGAGTGATGGCAGATAACTATGTTGCTTTTGCACCAAAATTACTTACCCTGAGATCATAGATGGAATCTCCGGCAAATTTTGACTTTCGGACAATCGGGAATTATGATGTTTTTATCCGTTTTTTTTGGTATTTAGGACAATTATAAGACACTTTTCTTCTACGGCATTTTTGTCGTAAATAAAATTTATTTTACTCTTGAAGATAACCTAACCTAACCTAACCTAACCTTCAGGAGTAAAATAAAACTAACTTCCGAATGGGGTAATGGGGGTTCAATATGATCCTTGGGGAACATACTATACATAAATGGTGCTAATATTCCTGAACCACGTGTTGTCCATGTGAATCTCCCTGCCCGTTTGGCAAATAAGAAAGATTCAGCTCGATACAAAATACTGAATGGCCAGGCCCGTTCAGTGAAGAATTAATTAAATTATTGCTAACCCCCCCACCCCCGTGCCCCAAATCGTTAGAATATGGTAGCCCTCCTATAATTTATGCCTAATTTTTTCCCCAGCATGTTTGAGGTAAAAAAAAAAAAAAAATCGAAGCTAATCTGCTGATACCTTGCATTCATTCTGATCTGCAAAAAGAAGGGTCAATGGTCATAACACCTTAAAATCCTCCCTTGAGTAGAACAGTCAATGATTCCATGCACGCTGGCATGATGCACTATCCCGAACTTGGCTGTCAGTAGTCTATCTATCTATATACCTAGGCTGCTTCCCCCAAGAAAAGGGAGGTAGCCGAGACAGGCCAACACACTAACAATTTATTACTCATCCGCTCATACACATTCATTCGCATCTTAGCCCCAAAGGGGTGAAGGGACAGATCCTCACCACACCACACCACACAAGGGTCAACCACACAGTGCAGTCAATGATATCCACAGCAGGGCCTGACAGCAAAGCTGGTTTATCCCTACCACATCATAATGGACCCATCCCCTTACCCGCACCTGACCTGATCAGCTGATCACACAAAATGCGGGAGAATATCCCCTCAGAGCTGCGTCATCATTTATTCATTCACAATTTCCCTCCATTCATTTCTATCACGCACAGCCACTCTTCCTTGCTCAACAGACAACCCTCTCGCATCCAACGCTCTCTTCACACTGTCCATCCATCCTATTTCTGGTCTTCCTCTCAGCCTTACACCTCTCACATCAGATCTAGTTATCTTTTTCACCAATCGCTCATTTTCCATTCTCTCCATATGCCCAAACCATCGCAACACCCTCTGCTCAACTCGATCTGCCATCTCCCGAACAATTCCAGTTCTCCTTCGCACTTAATCATTTCTCACTCGATCCATACGCGTCACTCCACACATACTCCTCAGACACCTCCTCTCCATTACATTCAAACTTTTCCTCTCTGCTACACCCATATTCCATGTTTCAACCCATATAATGCAGTCGGTACCACAATACCCTCATACAGCCTTCTCTTTACATCCATTCTGAGTGAACATCTTAACACTTTTTTCATTCCTCCCAGCACCTTTCCAACTTCAGTAGTCTAAACTGCTTTAAATGTCACTACTAACCTGGTCTACCCATGATTTATGAACAGAATTGGCTCTTGATGCAGGGTTAACCCAAAAGACGGAACAATTACCACGCGTTACCCGAACACCACAAACACGTGTAAACAAACACCACTTCGCCCCCGCCCGCCCGGTCTCTACACTGTACTTGGTGAATAGGAATGAAAATTGTATAGATTTACAAATATGTGCTAATTATAGTCCTTGAATTAATTCAATTACATATAGTTTCTAAAAATTCTAATAATTTACAAGATATATAATTTTTACATCGTTTTCAAGTAAATTTTCTCATGCGTGTGGAATGAGACATATGAAA